>WNWK01013439.1:0-55359 GCA_009830355.1 Cherax destructor
GGAGAAACAGCAAAAACCGAAACACACCCAATGAACACATTAATGCATGCAGAAACGTAACCTGAACAACGCATCGTCAACACCAAAAATTCCAACAATATCTCATGAAATTCAAAGAGGGCCCGACTAGTAATCAAAGAAACTAATTTCCGTAGACCAAGTGCCTTGAATCAGCACTTATCCCCTGTTTCTAACACAAAAACAAAACAAAGGCAGCTTCACCATTTTCTGAAGTCTTGGCAAGAATCCTCCTGAAAACAGTTAACCATACCATCACATAGTCTCTCCTGCTAATTCAACACAAGCACATCGTAGATGTGGAACACCCACAGGCCTTCTATATTTCACCTCCAGCAAAAATAGTTGTCTAACCTAATGTTATACTACCCAAGTATTTGTTTTATCACCTTTACTCATGTGATATTGATTGTTCTACCTTATTGTATTACTACTACTACTACTACACTACTTATCACTACTACCTCGACCACCACTAGTATTTCACCTCACTTTGAGAGTATATAATAGCCCACTGTGTCCATGTAACCTTGTAACGGCAGAAAGCTCCTGGAGAGCGAAACGTTGCCACAATAAAATGTCACATTAGTTGCATTTGTGTCCTTTTACTTAACAAATTTACTGACGTTTTTCAATAAAACATTTGAGGCAGTAGACAGTGATAAAGAATATGATATAGTTTACTTGGATTTCAGTAAGGCCTTCGATAGAGTACCTCACAAGAGACTCTTAAGAAAGGTGGCAGTCATGGTATAGGAGGTAAAGTTCTAGCATGGATAGAGGCATGGCTTACCAATAGAAAGCAGAGAGTTTCCATTAATGGGGTCAAATCTGAATGGGGATTTGTCACTAGTGGCGTTCCACAAGATAGTTTTGGGCCCATTGTTGTTCATAATTTACATAAATGACCTTGATGAAGGAATTGCAAGTGACATGAGTAAATTTGTTGATGATACAAAAATAGGCCGTATAATTCATTCTGAGGGAGGATACCCAGTGAACTCCAGGAGGATTTGGATAAATTAATGTCTTGGTCTGAAAAGTGGCAGATGAAGTTTAATGTGGACAAGTGTAAGGTGCTAGTCGTTGGTAATGAAAATATCCCTCGAATTTATAAACTAGGTGAAGTTGAGCTTGATCATACAGAATGTGAAAAGACTTGGGAGTCATGGTAAGCAGAAATCTAAAGCCAAGACAACAGTGCCTAAGTGTGCGCAATAAGGCTAACAGATTACTAGGATTTATTTCCAAGAAGTATAAGGAACAGAAGTCCAAAAGTTATATTGTACAGCTCTATACATCACTAGTGAGACCTCATTTGGATTATGCAGCTCAGTTTTGGTCTCCTTACTACAGGATGGATATAGATTCATTGGAGAACATACAAAGAAGAATGACTAAAATGATTTACAGTATAAGAAATCTCCCGTATGAAGATAGACTTAGAGCATTGAATCTCCACTTCTGGAAAAGACGTAGAATGAGGGGAGATATCATCGAAAGGTGTACAAGTGGATGATGGGCATAAACAAGGAGATATTAATAAAATACTGAGGATATCGAACCAAGTAAGAACGAGAAATAACGGATTTAAATTGGATAAATTTAGATTTAGAAAGGACATAGGCAAGTACTGGTTTTCGAACAGAGTTGTAGATGCGTGGAACAATCTTCCGAGTAGGGTGATAGAGGCTAGGACCTTGGGTGGCTTTAAAAAGAGATTGGACAAATATATGAGTGGGAGGGGCTGGGTTTGATTAGTGTCGTGAGTACAGGAGAAATTCTTAGGTAGTGGTGGTTTTGATAGGACCTGCCTTGATGGGCCAGTAGGCCTTCTGCAGTGTTCCTTCATTCTTATGTTCTTATGTTCACACATAGTTCAACAAGGTCGATGAAATCGCTGGCTGGAAGAGGAAGATCAAGCGAGTCGTCAATTTTCCTGCGCAAGAGATATGGGCCTCAATGGGATACCTGGTTTGTGAGTTTTTGGCAGACCGTACATTCTGGCAGGTCTGGGGTTGCCAAAAACTCACAAACCAGGTATCCCATTGAGGCCCATATCCTCGGGAATAGGCAGTGCTCCCCACCAAATCTCAGGAATTCTCGCTAAACACCTCTCCAAACTTTTGGGCACCATCAGTCCAGCACATCTCAAACACTCTGGTGACCTTCTCAATTGCATTCGCAACATCAACATCGAGAAACAAGAAACTCTCCAGCCTTGATGTAACATCCCATTCACCGGGCACCTACTACACAAGCTATCGATCTCTTGGAGAAAATTGACGACTCGCTTGATCTTCCTCTTCCAGCCAGATTTCATCGACCTTGTTGAATATGTGTGGGCTTTACATGTTTCTCTTTCGAAAACCAACTCTTTCAGCAAACTTCGGACTACCCATGGGATCGCCACTTAGTGCCGTCCTTGCGAACCTATATATGGAACATTTGGAAGCCGAGCGATTTTCCACTATTATTCCCTCTTCTGTCACCTGGCTTCGTTATGTTGACGACATTCTCATCATAACTCCCAGACGCTTCAACGTTCAAGCTCTCCAACACGAACTCAACCAGGTTGAGCATCAATCCAGTTTACATCAGAAGAAGAAGTCGACAATACTCTTCCTTTCCTTGATGTTCTTCTCTGCAAAGCTGACCATGAACTTCGTTTTAAAGTCTATCGAAAACCTACCAATCAACACGATCTTCTCCACTTACCTCACCACGACACCAAAATTAAACGTGGTGTAATTATAAGGCTTTTTCCTCGCGCACTCAGAATCTGCAGCAGTGAGTTCCTTGAAGAAGAATGCTCCCTCATTGAACAAGTTTTTCCAAACTTCACTATCCTCTCACTTCATTAGAGACTGCAGACGACGGGCATTAAACATCTTCAACACACCAGAGAAGACACTGCTGAGAAGAGATACATAGTCCTTCCCACCAACTCCATTTCCAAACAAGTTTCCAACATTTTTCTAAGACCTCATCCGAGTATCCACCTCCACATCCACCACCATTAAGGACATTACCAGTAACAGACAGGAAAAGCTTCAATCCACGGCAGGGGTATACACAATCCCTTGTAATGGCTGCAGCAAATTATACGTTGGCGAAACATCCAGAGACCTACAAACACGCATTTCAGAACACCAGTACGCAGGCAGATCTGACGACTCAAGAAATGCCTGTGTTCAACCACCGAAAATTTACAAACCATTTAATCAACTACAGAAACGCAAGACTCATCGCCAGAAGACAACACGCAATACCGAAGAATCCTAGAATCATCACCATCTGTATATCCAACAACTTCAACCAGAACAACGGCTTCACAACATAGCTGAACCTATTGCCAAGAAACTTCTTCAACGCTATCCCACCTAGAACTCAAGAATGGTACACTGCAGGTCCTTTAAGTCACACTATGTTTTAACTATCACACTACTTTTTAAGACTCACTGCAGCTTTCTCCACCTGACCCAGCATTCTCCACCTGACTGTACCCTATATATATCTCCTGTTGCTCATTTTCCAGGTAGATCTATCTGTGGCTCGATAAAGCCCACTCCCGTGGGCGAAACGTTGTCAATAAAGGATCACATTATACTGTTATGTGTTTATTTTCCAGACTCCAGATTACCGTCAAAGAAGTCAGTCAATATGACTAAAGTTAAAATCCCTACTATCACTACGTTATTGTGCCTAGAAGCCCTAACAATTTCGTCCCAAAGAAGTCTCCCTCTATCGTGATCCAAGCCTGGAGGTCGGTATATTACACCTAGAATCAGTTTTCTTGACCTTCTAGAAACTCTACCCAAACAGATTCTGTTAATGATCCATCTATTTTTAGGCCTGTTTTTATGCAGCAATTTATATTTTCTCGTACATACAATGCAACTCCACCCCTTTCCCATTATATCTATCTACATGGAACAACTTAAACCCCTGAATATGACACTCAGCAATCATATCCCGACTCTTGGTATTATACCATGTTTCAGTTATTGCAATGACATCAAAGTTCCCAGCACATGCTACCAAACGTAATTCGTTAATTTTATTTCTGGCGCTTCGACAGTTAGTATAAAATACATTGATATGTATCTTCTTGTGAACCTTTTTCAGCTTTTGTTTTACACATTTCTGTTACTATCATTACCCTGTGTCACTCGATTACTGTTATTGTTATGATTTATGATATCAAAGCCTGAATCAATATTTTGGCCCTCATTATTTACCATTCCTAAACCCATACCTCTAACTAATCCTAGTTTAAAAGCCCTAACAACATCCTCAACTGAGCTGGAGAAATCCTACACCTTCCCTGGATAAGTGAACCCCATCCCTGGCATACATGTTATTTCGGCTATAGAAGTGGTCCCAGTTGTCAATGAATGGGACTGCATTATCCTTACAGTGTTTGTCCAGCCAGCAATTTATACCAATCGCTCTGGACAGCAATTCATTTCCAACACCCCTTCTTGGCAAAATGCCACATATAACAGGGCTCCCTCCCTTCTTCCTAATGATGTCTATTGCTGCCTTATACCTACTAACTAAATCCTCACTTACGCTTGGATACATCATTGCCTCCAGCACTGAGGCAGATAATAGGATTGATCCCATTACCATGCATGATGTTGTCAAGCCGGCTAACAATGTCTTCCATCCCAGCCCCAGGAAAGCAAACCCTCTGTCTCCTACTCTATCTGTCAAGCAGAAGGCCCTATCCATATATCTAACTTGGCTATCCCCAACAACAACAATGTTTTTACCTTCCTTGGTACAGTTCTCGTGGCGTTCCCAGTAGTCGACTCACATTCGTCTGGTAGCACAGAAAAGGAGTTCGAAGTTTCCACAGCAGTCTCTTTCTTCTTCGTCGTTACTACCTCTCCATTCGTCTTCTTGATCTTCAACTTCGTCCCATGCTGTCCGGCCACTGCCCAGGTTCCCTTCTTGACCTGAGGACTCACAACAGGAGGACTACTACGAATCCTTTGTTTTCCTCCGTCAATCGCCGTATCTCAAGCCGCTACCCTCAATTCCTCCTTAAGCTGCTGGTAAAGTTGCTCAATAGGGGGCATCTTGATTCAGTCCACAGGGAGTACACTAGACACGTCTTCACTGAGCTAAGAACAGGTCACCACTGAGCTAAGAACAGGTCACCACTCAAGCTAAGAACAGGTCACCACTGAGCTAAGAACAGGTCACCACTGAGCTAAGAACAGGTCACCATAGATCGAATAGAAATGACCCAAAATGGATGAATAATAGGCTCAAATATCTTTTAGGGCAGAAGAAAGGAATTTATAGGCGTATCAAAAGAGGTGAGGGTCATCTTACGAATCAGTATATTGACATTAAGAGGGACGTTAAAAAGGGGATAAGAAAAGCTAAGCGGGACTACGAAATTAAAGTTGCTAGGGATTCGAAAACTAACCCAAAAAGTTTTTCCAGGTGTATAGAACAAAAGTTAGAGATAAGATAGGTCCCCTTAAAAATAATTATGGGTATCTTACTGACAAGAGAATGAAATGTGCTCTATTTTTAACAAATTATTTTCTCTCGGTTTTCACTCAGGAAGACACTAATAATATCCCAAGAATTAGGTATTTTTAGTGGGCCTGAAGAAGATAAATTATAGTATCACAGTCACTAGCGAAATGGTTATCAAACAGATAGACCGTTTGAAGCAAAATAAATCGCCAGGCCCTGATGAGCTTTTTCAAGGGTTCTTAAGGAATGCAAAATTGAACTCTGTGAACCCTTAACTAACATTTTTAACCTATCTCTTCAAACAGGTGTAGTGTCTGATACGTGGAAGATGGCTAATGTAATTCCTATTTTTAAAGCAGGGGACAAGTCGTTACCATCAAATTACCGCCCAATAAGTCTAACTTCAATTGCAGGCAAATTATTAGAGTCGATTATAGCTGATAACATAAGAAGCCATCTCGATAGGCATAATTTGATTAATGATACTCAACATGGATTCACCAGGGGCCGTTCCTGCCTAACTAATTTATTAACTTTTTTCAGTAAGGCTTTTGAGGCAGTTGATCATGATAAAGAATTCGATATTGTTTATTTGGATTTTAGTAAGGCTTTTGATAGAGTACCACATCAGAGACTGTTAAAGAAAGTGGCTGCTCACGGCATTGGAGGAAAAGTGTTTTCATGGATCGAGTCATGGCTCACCAATAGGAAGCAGAGTAGGTAAATTAGACACATATGCAACACTTGGGTATCTTTATTGAGGAAACGTTTCGCCACACAGTGGCTTCATCAGTCCATACAAAGGAGAATCGTGAAGAACAGGAGGAGTGTGAGGTTGTCAGGCCCTCAATCTTGAGACGATGTTGTCAGTCCATCAATCTTGAATAGAATAACAGCATATAGAGCAGAGGAACCTTATATACTGTAGACAGGAGAGAGTGCAGCAGTAGTAGGAGGTGTCACATTGTTCAATGTGGAAGTAGGTCGTGCCCAAGGAATAGGCAAGTGAAGAAATCCCTGTATTAAGATACCAAGATGTTGCAGTGTCAGACAGGATGTGAATGAATGGTTCAGAGAACCGACGAGTTGGTAAATTAGACACATATGCAACACTTGGGTATCTTTATTGAGGAAACGTTTCGCCACACAGTGGCTTCATCAGTCCATACAAAGGAGAATCGTGAAGAACAGGAGGAGTGTGAGGTTGTCAGGCCCTCAATCTTGAGACGATGTTGTCAGTCCATCAATCTTGAATAGAATAACAGCATATGAGCAGAGGAACCTTATATACTGTAGACAGGAGAGGTGCAGTAGTAGGAGGTGTCACATTTGTTCAATGTGGAAGTAGGTCGTGCCCAAGGAATAGGCAAGTGAAGAAATCCCTGTATTAAGATACCAAGATGTTGCAGTGTCAGACAGGATGTGAATGAATGGTTCAGAGAACCGACGAGTTGGTAAATTAGACACATATCAACACTTGGGTATCTTTATTGAGAACGTTTCGCCACACAGTGGCTACATCAGTCCATACAAGGAGAATCGTGAAGAACAGGAGGAGTGTGAGGTTGTCAGGCCCTCAATCTTGAGACGATGTTGTCAGTCCATCAATCTTGAATAGAATAACAGCATATGAGCAGAGGAACCTTATATACTGTAGACAGGAGAGGTGCAGCAGTAGTAGGAGGTGTCACATTTGTTCAATGTGGAAGTAGGTCGTGCCCAAGGAATAGGCAAGTGAAGAAATCCCTGTATTAAGATACCAAGATGTTGCAGTGTCAGACAGGATGTGAATGAATGGTTCAGAGAACCGACGAGTTGGTAAATTAGACACATTGAACAAATGTGACACCTCCTACTACTGCTGCACCTCTCCTGTCTACAGTATATAAGTTCCTCTGCTCATATGCTGTTATTCTATTCAAGATTGATGGACTGACAACATCGTCTCAAGATTGAGGGCCTGCACCTCCTCCTCTGTCTTCCCATTCTCCTTTGTATGGACTGATGAAGCCACTGGTGGCGAAACGTTCTCAATAAAGATACCCAAGTGTTGCATATGTGTCTACCACTCTCGTTCTGACCATTCATTCACAGGAAGCAGAGGGTGTGCATTAATGGGGTTAAATCTGAGTGGGGATCTGTAACAAGTGGCGTTCCACAGGGATCGGTTTTGGGCCCGTTGTTGTTTAGGTGACCTGTTCTTAGCTCAGTGGTGACCTGTTCTTAGCTCAGTGGTGACCTGTTCTTAGCTCAGTGGTGACCTGTTCTTAGGTCAGTGAAGACGTGTCTAGTGTACTCCCTGTGGACTGAATCAAGATGCCCCCTATTGAGCAACTTTACCAGCAGAAAGAAAGCATTATGTTCTTATAATAGAAAGCAAAAGTTTCCATTAATGGGGTCAAATCTGAATGGGGATTTGTCACCAGTGGCGTTCCACAAGGATCAGTTTTGGGCCCATTGTTGTTCATAATTTACATAAATGACCTTGATGAAGGAATTGCAAGTGACATGAGTAAATTTGCTGATGATACAAAAATAGGCCGTATAATTCATTCTGAGGAGGATACCAGTGAACCCAGGAGGATTTGGATAAATTAATGTCTTGGTCTGAAAAGTGGCAGATGAAGTTTAATGTGGACAAGTGTAGGTGCTAGTCGTTGGTAATGAAAATATCCTCGAATTTATAAACTAGGTGAAGTTGAGCTTGATCATACAGAATGTGAAAAGACTTGGGAGTCATGGTAGCAGAAATCTAAAGCCAAGACAACAGTGCCTAAGTGTGCGCAATAAGGCTAACAGATTACTAGGATTTATTTCAAAAGTATAAGCAACAGAAGTCCAAAAGTTATTTTACAGCTCTATACATCACTAGTGAGACCTCATTTGGATTATGCAGCTCAGTTTTGGTCTCCTTACTACAGGATGGATATAGATTCATTGGAGAACATACAAAAAAGAATGACTAAAATGATTTACAGTATAAGAAATCTCCCGTATGAAGATAGACTTAGAGCATTGAATCTCCACTCTCTGGAGAGACGTAGAATGAGGGGAGATATCATCGAGGTGTACAAGTGGATGATGGGCATAAACAAAGGAGATATTAATAAAATACGAGGATATCGAACCAAGTAAGAACGAGAAATAACGGATTTAAATTGGATAAATTTAGATTTAGAAAGGACATAGGCAAGTACTGGTTTTCGAACAGAGTTGTAGATGCGTGGAACAATCTTCCGAGTAGGGTGATAGAGGCTAGGACCTTGGGTGGCTTTAAAAGAGATTGGACAAATATATGAGTGGGAGGGGCTGGGTTTGATTAGTGTCGTGAGTACAGGAGTAAATTCTTAGGTAGTGGTGGTTTTGATAAGGACCTGCCTTGTATGGGCCAGTAGGCCTTCTGCAGTGTTCCTCCATTCTTATGTTCTTATGTTCTTATGATACGGCGATTGACGGAGGAAAACAAGAGGATTCGTAGTAGTCCTCCTGTTATGATCCTCAGGTCAAGAAAGGTAACCTGGGCAGTGGCCGGACAGCATGGGACGAAATTGAAGATCAAGAAGACGAATGGAGAGGTAGTAACGACGAAGAAGAAAGAGACTGCTGTGGAAACTTCGAACTCCTTTTCTGTGCTTCCAGACGAATGTGAGTCGACTACTGGGAACGTCACGACGAACTGTACCAAGGAAGGTAAAAACATTGTTGTTGTTGGGGATAGCCAAGTTAGATATATGGATAGGGCCTTCTGCTTGAAAGATAGGAGTAGGAGACAGAGGGTTTGCTTTCCTGGGGCTGGGATGGAAGACATTGTTAGCCGACTTGACAACATCATGCATGGTAATGGGATCAATCCTATTATCTGCCTCAGTGCTGGAGGCAATGATGTATCCAAGCGTAGAAGTGAGGATTTAGTTAGTAGGTATAAGGCAGCAATAGACATCATTAGGAAGAAGGGGGGGAGCCCTGTTATATGTGGCATTTTGCCAAGAAGGGGTGTTGGAAATGAATGGCTGTCCCGAGCGATTGGTATAAATTGCTGGCTGGACAAACACTGTAAGGATAATGCAGTCCCATTCATTAACAACTGGGACCACTTCTATGGCCGAAATGACATGTATGCCAGGATGGGTTCACTTATCCAGGGCAGGTGTAGAATTTCTCTCTAGCTCAGTTGAGGATGTTGTTAGGGCTTTAAACTAGGATTAGTTAGAGGTATGGGTTTAGGAATGGTAAATAATGAGGGCCAAAATATTGATTCAGGCTTTGATATCATAAATCATAACAATAACAGTAATCGAGTGACACAGGGTAATGATAGTAACAGAAATTGTAAAACAAAAGCTAAAAAAGGTTCAAAGAAGATACATATCAATGTATTTTATACTAACTGTCGAAGCGCCAGAAATAAAATTAACGAATTACGTTTGGTAGCATGTGCTGGGAACTTTGATGTCATTGCAATAACTGAAACATGGTATAATACCAAGAGTCGGGATATGATTGCTGAGTGTCATATTCAGGGGTTTAAGTTGTTCCATGTAGATAGATATAATGGGAAAGGGGTGGAGTTGCATTGTATGTACGAGAAAATATAAATTGCTGCATAAAAACAGGCATAAAAATAGATGGATCATTAACAGAATCTGTTTGGGTAGAGTTTCTAGAAGGTCAAGAAAAACTGATTCTAGGTGTAATATACCGACCTCCAGGCTTGGATCACGATAGAGGGAGACTTCTTTGGGACGAAATTGTTAGGGCTTCTAGGCACAATAACGTAGTGATAGTAGGGGATTTTAACTTTAGTCATATTGACTGGACTTCTTTGACCGGTAATCTGGAGTCCAGTGACTTTATGGAAGTAGTTCAGGACTGTTTTCTGAAGCAGTGTGTGACGGAGCCTACCAGAGGTAATAATTTGCTCGACCTAGTCTTGTCAAATAAAGAAACTCTTGTAAATAATCTGGAGATCACTGTAGAGCTTGGAGCTAGTGACCACAAATCCATTACCTTTAATATTACATGGGAGTACGAGAATAGGGATAATACGGTAAAAGTTCCTGATTTTCGTTCTGCCGATTATATTGGACTTAGGAACACCTGTCTAATCTCGACTGGGGTAATCTAGCTAACGATTACGATGGGATCTGCGTTTATGATTTTTTTCTTAATAATGTACAACGTGCACAGAGTATGTTTATTCCCCAGAGAGAATTTAGGTCAAATAATAACGATCCCAAATGGATTAACAGGAGGCTAAAACATCTATTAGGGGAGAAAAGAGGAATTTATAGGCGCATCAAAGAGGAGATGTTAACCTTATTGACCAATATGTTCAGTTGAAAAGATAAGTAAAAAGGGGGTTAGAAAGGCTAAACGTGACTATGAGATTAAGGTTGCTAATGAATCAAAGACTAATCCAAAAGGGTTCTTTCAAGTGTACAGGACGAAGGTGAGGGAAAAGGTAGGACCCTGAAAATTGGGAATGGACAGCTGACGGATAACGAACTGGAAATGTGTTCTCTATTTAATGACTATTTTTGTCAGTCTTTACACAAGAAGACGTAAATGAGATTCCAGAAATTAACAATTATTCAGTTCCTGAAGAATTCAAATTAACTAATATTACTGTCACGAGGGATATGGTTATCAAACAGATAGATAAACTGAAGCAAAATAAGTCCCCAGGACCCGACGAGTTGTTTTCCAGGGTACTTAAAGAATGCAAGATGGAACTTAGTCAGCCATTAACGAATGTGTTTAACACGTCCATCCTAACTGGTGTTGTGCCAGAGATGTGGAAGATAGCTAATGTAGTTCCTATATTCAAATCAGGGATAAGTCCAGTCCATCAAATTACCGTCCAATAAGCCTCACGTCTATAGTAGGCAAATTATTAGAATCAATTATAGCTGATATTATCAGAAGTCACCTGAAGAACATATTTTGATTAATGAATCTCAGCATGGGTTTACGAGAGGTCGTTCCTGCCTGACAAATTTACTGACGTTTTTCAATAAAACATTTGAGGCAGTAGACAGTGATAAAGAATATGATATAGTTTACTTGGATTTCAGTAAGGCCTTCGATAGAGTACCTCACAAGAGACTCTTAAGAAGGTGGCAGCTCATGGTATAGGAGGTAAAGTTCTAGCATGGATGAGGCATGGCTTACCAATAGAAAGCAGAGAGTTTCCATTAATGGGGTCAAATCTGAATGGGGATTTGTCACCAGTGGCGTTCCACAAGGATCAGTTTTGGGCCCATTGTTGTTCATAATTTACATAAATGACCTTGATGAAGGAATTGCAAGTGACATGAGTAAATTTGCTGATGATACAAAAATAGGCCGTATAATTCATTCTGAGGAGGATACCAATGACCTCCAGGAGGATTTGGATAAATTAATGTCTTGGTCTGAAAAGTGGCAGATGAAGTTCAATGTGGACAAGTGTAAGGTGCTTGTCGTTGGTAATGAAAATATCCCTCGAATTTATAAACTAGGTGAAGTTGAGCTTGATCATACAGAATGTGAAAAAGACTTGGGAGTCATGGTAAGCAGAAATCTAAAGCCAAGACAACAGTGCCTAAGTGTGCGCAATAAGGCTAACAGATTACTAGGATTTATTTCAAGAAGTATAAGCAACAGAAGTCCAAAAGTTATTTTACAGCTCTATACATCACTAGTGAGACCTCATTTGGATTATGCAGCTCAGTTTTGGTCTCCTTACTACAGGATGGATATAGATTCATTGGAGAACATACAAAGAAGAATGACTAAAATGATTTACAGTATAAGAAATCTCCCGTATGAAGATAGACTTAGAGCATTGAATCTCCACTCTCTGGAGAGACGTAGAATGAGGTGTACAAGTGGATGATGGGCATAAACAAAGGAGATATTAATAAACTACTGAGGATATCGAACCAAGTAAGAACCAGAAATAACGGATTTAAATTGGATAAATTTAGATTTAGAAAGGACATAGGCAAGTACTGGTTTTCGAACAGAGTTGTAGATGCGTGGAACAATCTTCCGAGTACTGTGATAGAGGCTAGGACCTTGGGTGGCTTTAAAAAGAGATTGGACAAATATATGAGTGGGAGGGGCTGGGTTTGATTAGTGTCGTGAGTACAGGAGTAAATTCTTAGGTAGTGGTGGTTTTGATAAGGACCTGCCTTGTATGGGCCAGTAGGCCTTCTGCAGTGTTCCTCCATTCTTATGTTCTTATGTTCTTATCATACATCCATTCAATGCTAAAGGTGGTCGCTTGAGCCGAGTTCCTCTGTAATTTCTAAATTATTAACAAGGGTTTCCTTGCTTGTCAGAACCAAGTCAAGTAGGTTATTTCCCCTTGTAGGTTCTGTTACAAACTGCTTCAAAAAGCAATCATGAACTACTTCTAAAAAGTCGTTAGATTCTAAATTCCCTGTCATGAAATTCCAATCAATCTGACTAAAGTTAAAGTCCCCTAGAATTACTACGTTATCGTGTCTTGTGGCCTTAACAATTTCCTCCCAAAGTAGTCTCCCTTGTTCCCTATCTAAGTTTGGAGGTCGGTAAATCACGCCTAAAATCAATTTTTCACACCCCTCTGAAAATTCTATCCAGACAGACTCTGTATGTGTTAATTCAGACTTTATACCCGTTTTTATGCAACAATTTAAATGATCACGGACATAGAGTGCCACCCCACCCCTTTCCCGATACTTCTGTCTACTTGGAACAATTTAAAACCCTGAATGTGACATTCGGCAGGCAAGTCCCGATTTTTCATATTAAACCATGTCTCAGTTATTGCAAAAACATCAATATTACCCGTACTTGCAACTAATCTCAACTCGTCCATCTTATTCCTAGCACTACGACTATTGGTGTAATATATATTTAGAGACCCTCCTTTCTCTTTACCCTTCCTGCTCATCTCTGTTTTTCCACTATACCTATTACTGTCCTTGTCATCTAGTGTCACTAGCTTTCCACTATCCACCTTATTCTGCCTATTACTAGTTCTCCTACAACTTATAATATTACTACACTGGGACTTCTCTGTTTTCCCCCCAAAACCCATACCACTAACTATTTCTAGTTTAAAGCCCTAACAGCTCCCTCCACTGCAGTTGCCAGTGCCCCTACCCCAGACCTGGATAAGTGAACCCCATCCCTGGCATACATGTCATTTCTGCCATAGAAGAGGTCCCAGTTGTCAATGAATGTTACTGAATTTTCCTTACAGTATTTGTCCAGCCAGCAATTGACACCAATTGCCCTGGACAGCCATTCATTTCCAACTCCTCTCCTTGGCAAAATACCACATATGACAGGGTTCCCACCCTTCTTCCTAATTATGTCTATTGCTGACCTAAACCTGCTAGTCAGGTCCTCACTCCTACGTCTGCCAACATCGTTGCCTCCAGCACTGAGACAGATAGTAGGATTGCTCCCATTACCTCTCATGATATCGTCCAGACGGCTAACAATATCCTCCATCCCAGCCCCAGGAAAGCAAACCCTCTGTCTCCTACTCCTATCAATCAAACAGAAAGCCCTATCCATGTACCTAACCTGACTGTTCCCAACAACAACAATGTTTTTACCTTCCTTTGTGTCTTTCGTCGTGACGCTCCCAGAAGTCGACTCACATTCATCGGGTAGCACGGAGAATGGGTTCGATGTTTCCACAACATTCTCCTGGGTCTTCGTTGTTTCTACCTCTCCACCCGTCCTCTTGAGCCTTAACTTTGTCCCATGCGTTTTAGCCACTGTCCAGGTTCCTTTCCTGGCTTGAGGATTCTCAACAGGAGGATTACTACGAATCCTCTTGTTTTCCTATCTTCGTGTCATCAGCAAATTCGCTGATGACACGAAGATAGGTAGGATAATCGATTCAGACGTAGATGTCACGGAACTTCAGGAGGATTTAGACAAACTCAATTCCTGGTCAGAAAAATGGCAGATGCAGTTCAATATATATAAATGCAAAGTTCTAAAGCTCGGGAATGTTCATAACCCTAGCACCTACCAGCTTATTAATGTTGAACTCAGCCGTACAGAATGCGAAAAGGATTTGGGGGTTATGGTAAGCAGCAACCTCAAACCAAGTCAGCAATGCCTAAGCGTACGTAATAAGGCAAATAGATTACTGGGATTTATATCAAGAAGTGTTAGCAACAGAAGTCCAGAGGTTATATTACAGCTTTATACATCATTAGTAAGGCCTCACCTAGATTACGCAGCTCAGTTTTGGTCTCCATATTACAGAATGGACATAAATTCGTTAGAAAACATTCAGCGTAGAATGACTAAATTAATACATAGCATTAGAAATCTTCCTTACGAAGAAAGATTGAAGACCCTTAAATTACATTCACTTGTAAGACGTAGAATGAGGGAGACATGATCGAGGTATACAAGTGGAAAATGGGTATTAACAAAGGGATATAAATAAGGTCTTGAGGTATCTCTCCAAGAGAGAACCCGCAATAATGGATTCAAGTTAGATAAGTTTAGATTTAGAAAGGATATAGGAAAGTATTGGTTTGGAAATAGGGTAGTTGATGAATGGAACAGTCTGCCTAGTAGGGTTATTGAAGCAAGGACCTTGGGTAGTTTTAAATTTAGGTTGGATAAATTCATGAGTGAAAGGGGTTGGATTTGAGTGGGAATTGCACATGAGTAAATAAAATTATCAAAGCTTATTTTTTGGGTAGCATTGAAAATTAGGTTGAACAAATATTCTGTTGGTGGGATGGAATGTGAAGGACCTGCCTAGAATGGGCCAACAGGCCTGCTGCAGTGTTCCTCCTTTCTTATGTTCTTATGTTCTTATGTACTCACGACACTAATCAAACCCAGCCCCTCCCACTCATATATTTGTCCAATCTCTTTTAATGTCTTGGTCTGAGGAGTGGCAGATGAAGTTCAATGTGGACAAGTGTAAGGTGCTAGTCGTTGGTAATGAAAATATCCCTCGAATTTATAAACTAGGTGAAGTTGAGCTTGATCATACAGAATGTGAAAAAGACTTGGGAGTCATGGTAAGCAGAAATCTAAAGCCAAGACAACAGTGCCTAAGTGTGCGCAATAAGGCTAACAGATTACTAGATTTATTTCAAGAAGTAGAAATGACCCAAAATGGATGAATAATAGGCTCAAATATCTTTTAGGGCAGAAGAAAGGAATTTATAGGCGCATAAAAAGAGGTGAGGGTCATCTTATAAATCAGTATACTGACATTAAGAGGGACGTTAAAAAGGGAATAAGAAAATCTAAACGGGACTATGAAACTAAAGTTGCTAGGGATTCAAAAACTAACCCAAAAAGTTTTCAGGTTTATAGAACAAAAGTTAGGGATAAGATAGGTCCCCTTAAAAATAACTTTGGGCATCTTACTGACAAGGAGAATGATATGTGCTCTATTTTTAATAATTATTTTCTCTCGGTTTTCACACAGGAAGACATTAATAATATCCCAGTAATTAATTTTTACAGAGGCCCAGAAGAAGATAAATTATGTAATATCACAGTCACTAGCGAAATGATTATGAAACAGCTGGACCGACTGAAACAAAATAAATCGCCGGGTCCTGATGAGCTTTTGCAAGGGTTCTTAAGGAATGCAAAATGGAACTCTGTGAACCAATATCTAACATTTTTAATTTATCTCTTCAAACAGGTGTAGTGTCTGATATGTGGAAGATGGCTAATGTAATTCCTATTTTTAAAGCAGGGGACAAGTCACTACCGTCAAACTACCGCCAATAAGCCTGACCTCAATTGTAGGCAAATTACTAGAGTCAGTATAGCTGATATTATTAGAAGCCATCTAGATAACCATAATTTGATTAATGATACCCAGCATGGATTCACGAGGGCCGTTCCTGCCTATCTAATTTATTAACCTTCTTCAGTAAAGCTTTTGAGGCTGTTGATCACGATAAAGAATTCGATATTGTTTATTTAGACTTTAGTAAGGCTTTTGATAGAGTACCGCACAAAAGACTGTTAAAGAAAGTGGCAGCTCATGGCATTGGGGAAAAGTGCTGTCATGGATCGAGTCATGGCTCACCAATAGGAAGCAGAGAGTGTGCATAAATGGGGTTAAATCCGAATGGGGACTTGTAACAAGTGGTGTTCCACAGGGATCAGTCTTAGGCCCATTGTTATTTATAATATATATCAATGACCTTGATGAGGAATTACTAGTGATATGAGCAAATTCGCCGACGACACGAAGATAGGTAGGATAATTGATTCAAACATAGATGTCATAGAACTTCAGGAAGATTTAGACAAACTTAATTCGTGGTCAGAAATGTGGCAGATGCAGTTCAATGTAGATAAATGCAAAGTTCTGAAGCTCGGGAGTGTCCATAACCCAAGCACGTATAAGTTAAATAACGTAGAACTTAGCCATACAGATTGCGAGAAGGACTTGGGGGTGATGGTAAGCAGCAACCTTAAACCAAGACAGCAATGCCTAAGCGTACGTAATAAAGGCAAATAGATTACTGGGATTTATATCAAAGTGTTAGCAACAGAAGTCCAGAGGTTATATTACAGCTTTATACATCATTAGTAAGGCCTCACCTAGATTACGCAGCTCAGTTCTGGTCTCCATATTACAGAATGGACATAAATTCGTTAGAAAACATTCAGCGTAGAATGACTAAATTAATACATAGCATTAGAAATCTTCCCTACGAAGAAAAAATTGAAGACCCTAAAATTACATTCACTTGTAAGACGTAGAATGAGGGAGACATGATCGAGGTATACAAGTGGAAAATGGGTATTAACAAAGGGGATATAAATAAGGTCTTGAGGATATCTCTCAAGAGAACCCGCAATAATGGATTCAAGTTAGATAAGTTTAGATTTAGAAAGGATATAGGAAAGTATTGGTTTGGAAATAGGGTAGTTGATGAGTGGAACAGTCTGCCTAGTAGGGTTATTGAAGCTAGGACCTTGGGTAGTTTCAAATTTAGGTTGGATAAATTCATGAGTGAGAGGGGTTGGATTTGAGTGGGACTCGCGCATGAGTGGGTAGAATTGTCAAAGCTTATTTCTTGGGTAGCTTTGAAAATTGGGTTGAGCAAATATTATGTTAGTGGGATGGATTGTGAAGGACTTGCCTAGTATGGGCCAACAGGCCTGCTGCAGTGTTCCTCCTTTCTTATGTTCTTATGTTCTTAGTTATTTTACAGCTCTATACATCACTAGTGAGACCTCATTTGGATTATGCAGCTCAGTTTTGGTCTCCTTACTACAGGATGGATATAGATTCACTGGAGAACATACAAAGAAGAATGACTAAAATGATTTACAGTATAAGAAATCTCCCGTATGAAGATAGACTTAGAGCATTGAATCTCCACTCTCTGGAGAGACGTAGAATGAGGAGATATCATCGAGGTGTACAAGTGGATGATGGCATAAACAAAGGAGATATTAATAAAATACTGAGGATATCGAACCAAGTAAGAACCAGAAATAACGGATTTAAATTGGATAAATTTAGTTTTAGAAAGGACATAGGCAAGTACTGGTTTTCGAACAGAGTTGTAGATGCGTGGAACAATCTTCCGAGTAGGGTGATAGAGGCTAGGACCTTGGGTGGTTTTAAAAAAGAGATTGGACAATATATGAGTGGGAGGGGCTGGGTTTGATTAGTGTCGTGAGTACAGGAGTAAATTCTTAGGTAGTGGTGGTTTTGATAAGGACCTGCCTTGTATGGGCCAGTAGGCCTTCTGCAGTGTTCCTCCATTCTTATGTTCTTATGTTCTTAATCTATTTGCCTTATTACGTACGCTTAGGCATTGCTGTCTTGGTTTAAGGTTGCTGCTTACCATCACCCCCAAGTCCTTCTCGCAATCTGTATGGCTAAGTTCTACGTTATTTAACTTATAAATGCTTGGGTTATGGACACTCCCGAGCTTCAGAACCTTGCATTTATCTACATTGAACTGCATCTGCCACTTTTCTGACCACGAATTAAGTTTGTCTAAATCTTCCTGAAGTTCTATGACATCTATGTTTGAATCAATTATTCTAC
This sequence comes from Cherax destructor, assembly GCA_009830355.1. NCBI lineage: Eukaryota > Metazoa > Arthropoda > Malacostraca > Decapoda > Parastacidae > Cherax > Cherax destructor. The sequence continues at coordinate 18,569 of WNWK01013439.1, forward strand.
ATAAGAACATAAGAACATAAGAAAGGAGGAACACTGCAGCAGGCCTGTTGGCCCATACTAGGCAGGTCCTTCACAATCCATCCCACTAACAGAATAATTGCCCAACCCAATTTTCAATTCTATCCAAGAAATAAGCTTTGAAGATTCTATTAACTCAAGTGCGAGTCCCACTCAAATCCAACCCTCTCACTCATGAATTTATCCAACCTAAATTTGAAACTACCCAAGGTCATAGCTTCAATGACCCTACTAGGCAGACTGTTCCACTCATCAACTACCCTATTTCCAAACCAATACTTTCCTATATCCTTTCTAAATCTAAACTTATCCAATTTGAATCCATTATTGCGGGTTCTCTCTTGAGAGATATCCTCAAGACCTTATTTATATCCCCTTATTAATACCCAGCTTCCACTTATATACCTCGATCATGTCTCCCTCATTCTTCGTCTTACAAGTGAATGTAATTTAAGGGTCTTCAATCTTTCATCATACGGAAGATTTCTAATGCTATGAATTAACTTTGTCATTCGTCGCTGAATGTTTTCTAACGAATTTATATCCATTCTGTAAAATGGAGACCAGAACTGAGCTGCATAATCTAGGTGAGGCCTTACTAATGATGTATAAAGCTGTAATATAACCGCTGGACTTCATGTTGCTTACACTTCTTGATATAAATCCCAGTAATCTATTTGCTTTATTTCTTACGCTTAGGCATTGCTGACTTGGTTTGAGGTTGCTGCTTACCATAACCCCCAGATCCTTTTCGCATTCTGTACGGCTGAGTTCAACATTATTAAGCTGGTAGGTGCTAGGTTATGAACATTCCCGAGCTTTAGAACTTTGCATTTATCTACATTGAACTGCATCTGCCATTTTTCTGACCAGGAATTGAGTTTGTCTAAATCCTCCTGAAGTTCCGTGACATCTACGTCTGAATCGATTATCCTACCTATCTTCGTGTCATCAGCGAATTTGCTCATATCACTAGTAATTCCCTCGTCAAGGTCATTTATATATATTATAAACAACAACGGGCCCAAAACCGATCCCTGTGGAACGCCACTTGTTACAGATCCCCACTCAGATTTAACCCCATTAATGCACACCCTCTGCTTCCTATTGGTGAGCCATGACTCGATCCATGAAAACACTTTTCCTCCAATGGCGTGAGCAGCCACTTTCTTTAACAGTCTCTACAAGGCCGTAGAGGTGGCTTATATGCTGTAATCAGGTGAGATGCAGCAGGAGGAGGCAGGTCATAGTGGTATCAACCACTAGTCGAAGTAAGTCCTTGTCCAAAGGTTTGGACAAATGTTGAAGAATCCCTTTGTATCAAGATCCCAAGAAGTTGCAGTGTCAGACAGGATGTAGATGAATGGTTCAGAGAACCGACAAGTTGTTAAATTAGACACATATGCAACACTTGGGTATCTTTATTGAGGAAACGTTTCGCCACACAGTGGCTTCATCAGTCCAATACAAAGTAGAAAGGTGTAAGGAGAGGAGGAGTTTGAGGTTATCTTGATACAAAGGGATTCTTCAACATTTGTCCAAACCTTTGGACAAGGACTTACTTCGACTAGTGGTTGATACCACTATGACCTGCCTCCTCCTGCTGCATCTCACCTGATTACAGCATATAAGCCACCTCTACGGCCTTGTGCTACACTTCTAACAAGATTGATGGACTGAACACATCGACTCCAGGCCGAGGGACTGATAACCTCAAACTCCTCCTCTCCTTACACCTTTCTACTTTGTATTGGACTGATGAAGCCACTGTGTGGCGAAACGTTTCCTCAATAAAGATACCCAAGTGTTGCATATGTGTCTAATTTAACAACTTGTCGGTTCTCTGAACCATTCATCTACATATCATGAGCTGCCACTTTTCTTAAGGCTTTACTGAAATCCAAATAAACAATATCATATTGTTTATCACTGTCTACTGCCTCAAATGTTTTATTGAAGTATGTACTTCAATAAATTTGCTGAACTGCATCTGCTACTTTTCTGACCACGAATTGAGTCTGTCTAAATCCTCCTGAAGTTCCGTGACATCTACGTCTGAATCGGTTATCCTACGTATCTTAATGGCATCAGCGAATTTGCTCATATCACTAGTAATTCCCTCGTCAAGGTCACTGATATATATTATAAACAATGGGCCTAAAACTGATCCCTGTGGAACGCCACTTGCTACAGATCCCAACTCAGATTTTACCCCATTTACGCAAACTCTCTGCTTCCTGTTGGTGAGCCATGACTCGATCCACGACAGCACTTTTTCCTCAATGCCATGAGCTGTCACTTTCTTTATCAGTCTCTGGGTTCTCTATCAAAAGCCTTACTAAAATCTAAATAAACAATATCGAATTCTTTATCATGATCAACAGCCTCAAAATCTTTACTGAAGAAGTTAGTAAATTAGTTAGGCAGGATCGGCCTCTCGTGAATCCATGCTGAGTATCATTAATCAAATTATGCATATCAAGATGACTTCTTATAATATCAGCTATGATTGACTCTAGTAATTTAACTACAATTGAGGTCAGGCTTATTGGGCGGTAATTTGATGGTAACGACTTGTCCCCTGCTTTGAAAATAGGAATTACATTGGCCATCTTCCACATATCAGACACTACACCTGTCTGAAGAGATATATTAAAAATATTAATCAATGGTTCACAGAATTCCATTTTGCACTCCTTAAGAACTCTTGAAAAAAGCTCATCGGGGCTAGGGGATTTATTTTGCTTTAATCGGTCTACCTGTTTGACAACTATATTGCTAGTGACTGTGATATTACATAATTTATCTTCTTCAGTCTCACTATAAAAGTTAATTCTTGGGATATTATTAGTGTCTTCCTGTGTGAACACCAAGAGAAAATAATTATTAAAAATAGAGCACATTTCATTCACCTTGTCAGTAAGATGCCCAGAGTTATTTTTAAGGGGACCTATCTTATCCCTAACTTTCGTTCTATAAACCTGGAAAAAACCTTCTGATTAGTTTTCGAATCCCTAGCAACTTTAATCCCGTTTTTAACTTCCTTCTTAATGTGAATATATTGATTTATAAGATGACCCTCACCTCTTTCGATGCGCCTATAAATTCCTTTCGTATTCCCTAAAGGATGTTTGAGCCTATTATTCAACCATTTCGGGTCATTTCTATTCGATCGTATTTCTTTACACGGAATAAACGTTCTTCGGGCAGCATGTATAGTGTTTAGAAGGCTGTCATATTGATAGCTCTCTTCGTTACCCCAGTCCACAGATGGTAGGTGTTCTCTAAGCCCATTGTAATCTGCTAAGCAAAAATCTGGGACCGTTACTGAGATATCACTACTATCATACTTCCATTCAATGCTAAAGGTAATTGATCTGTGGTCGCTTGCGTCAAGTTTCTCTGTAATTTCTAAATTATTAACAAAGGTTTCTTTTTTTGCCAGTTCCAAGTCAAGGAGGTTATTTTTCCTTGTAGGTTCTGTCACAAACTGTTTCAAAAATAATCCTGAACTACCTCAAAGAAGTCGTTAGACTCTAAATTCCCAGTAAAGGAATTCCAATCAATATGACTAAAGTGAGAGAGAGAGCCTTGTGGCCCTAACAATTTCCTCCCACAGTCTTCCTTGGTCTCTATCCAAGTTTGGGGGACGGTATATCACGCCTAAAATAAATTTGTCGTGCTCCTCTGAAAATTTTACCCAGACAGACTCAGGATGTGTTTCAGATTTTACACTGGTTTTTATGCCACAGTTTAAGCGATCTTGGACATACAGTGCCACTCCACCCTCTTTGTCGATACTTCTGTCTACTTGGAACAATTTAAAACCCTGAATGTGACATTCAGCAAGCATGTCCCGATTTTTCATATTAAACCACGTCTCAGTTATTGCAAATACATCAGTGTTACCCACACTTGCAACTAATCTCAATTCGTCCATATTATTCCTATCACCACTACTATTAGTATAATATAAATCTAGAAACCCTCCCTTCTCTTTTCTCTTCCTGCTCATTTCTGTTCCTTTACTATCCCTGTTACTGTCCTTATCACCTAGTGCCACTGGCTTTCCAACATTCACCAATAACTCTACCTCATTCTGCCTATAACTGGTTTCCCTAAAACTCACACTATCGCTACACTGAGAATTCCTTGCTTTCCCACAGAAATCTATACCACTAACTATTTCTAGTTCAAAGACCTAACAGCTCCCTCCACTGCATTGGCCAGGGCCCCCACCCCAAACCTAGATAAGTGAACCCCATCCCTATTTGTAGTGGAAAATGGCACGTTTAACAGATCATTTTCAGCAACGAAGTTCCACCTACGAGAGGTTCGTTGAAAAACAACACAAGTGCAGTATAATGCGATTCTTTATTGACTACGTTTCACCCACACAGTGTCTTGATAAAGCCCAATGTCAATGTGTGGGCGAAATATTGTCAGAAAAAGGATCATATTATATTGCACTGGTGTCTATTTTTCAATCGTGTCGGTATTTTGTACTATTCATCTCCAGAGGTTCGGTGAAGTGGATGTGGAGGTGTTACCTGTCTGTGGTTCTGGGAGTTAGTTTCCCCAGGGTCCGGTCTCAGACCAAACCTCCGTGGTTGGAAAGGAAGTCTTAGTGGATTTAAGCGCTATTGAGACACATAGGTTTGTGTGTACTGAATGTAAGTTGATGTTTGGAATATTTACCTGTCATCCCACGTGTTCGTGATACAGAAAAAAAAAACTATTTGCAAGCTTGCCATAGCGCAAAAATATAAAGGTTTCCATTTCTTACTCATTTGCCAGGACGGTGGTACCTCCATGGATGGTACCTCCGTGGATGGTACCTCGATGGATGGTACCTCGATGGATGGTACCTCGATGGATGGTACCTCCATGGATGGTACCTCCGTGGATGGTACCTTCATGGATGGTACCTCCATGGATGGTACCTCCATGGATGGTACCTCTATGGATGGTACCTCCATGGGTGGTACCTCCATGGGTGGTACCTCCATGGGTGGTACCCCCATGGGTGGTACCTCGATGGGTGGTACCTCCGTGGATGGTACCTCCATGGATGGTACCTCCATGGATGGTACCAGCATAATACTTCGCGAACAAAAATCGGACTATGTTTCGGTCCGTCCTGGAAAATCGTAAAATCACATTTTTTTTTTTTTAGAGGCGTAATGCTTTTACCGGGACTCGGCTTCCCTCAGGGCAGAGCTTTATCAAGTCTTGATAAAGTTCAACCCTCAGTGAAATTTAGTCCCTAGGGAAATGTGTTTGCATATTGTGTCTTTATATCCAGGTGTGTTAAATCCGACAGCAGATAAAACGTCGTAATAATAAATGGTCTCCTTTTGCTACACGTCTCCTCTTCGCATCACATCTACCGGCTTTAGCGGCTCCCGGCACCGACACATCTCTCTACTTTGCAGATTCGATAACATGACGGAGAACGTTGACAAATGACCAGATATTTGTTAGCGCAAAATGTGTTCATTATGATAGCCATTACCATTAATACAGCGAGCTATAACTGGATGATACGAATCTCACTGACTGAGCGGAAAATAAAAAATATAAACTGAGGGAATAATATTTCCAAACGCATGGTTATAAGGATTTTCTTTGAATATCTGACTGTCTGTCTGTGCGTGTCTCACTGCACAGACTTTCGACATTTATACTTAATTCCCCTCAAACAATTATAACAGTTGCTTGTAGTGATATGAATGTCAACAAGAATGACAACACCAGGAGGTGTTGTCATTATTATTATTGTTCATTCTTTTTGTTTTTCAATATTGTTATTGCTGTTTATTCTTGTTTTGTTGATGTTCATAAGACAACTCCAGAACAATATAGACAACACCAGTATGATAAAGACAATACCACTACGATATAGACAAAGAAACTACGATGTAGATAACACCAGGACGATATATGCAACAGCAAGAGAATAATATAGACAACACCAGGACTATGTAGACGTCACCAGGGTGACAAACACTTCAGCAGAACAAGATAGATTCCAGCAGAATAATATAGACAACACCAGGAGTATATATGCAGCACCAGAAGATATAGACAACACCAGCACGATGCAGAGACTACCAAGGTGTTTTAGGCTAAACAACGATGCTATAGGGTTTAGCGCGTCACCTGCTTTCCCAAATGATTTCTTTATTTTTTTCCAAATTTCAAACTCCTACAAAGCTTCTGTGCGATAACTTAAGAACGCGTCTTCTGATAGGATTTAAACTTCCAGCATTTGTGCATCTTATTTACAGGAAGGTTCAAATTGTTATTGGGCTGTGTGGGTGCCAACTTAACACTTATATAACTGCGTAATAATAATAATAATAATAGTAATAATTTAACACAACGGTCGTCTCCCACAGAGAGAAAGGGTCACTACCCCCTTGCTCCCGGCATTTCATAAACCTCTTACGACACACCTGGCTTACGGAGGAACGATTCTTCTCCACTTCCCCAATGAAGAAATAATAATAATAATAATAATAATAATAATAATAATAATAATAATAATAATAATCATAAAGAAGTTAAGCGCTAAACCCGAAAGGGTCATATTTTCCGTGCAGTGTCTTGGAAAAGCTTCTGTGCGAGTGATGCCTCTGACGTACAGTCACTAGGAATTTAGTATAGGTATAAGCTTATTTGTTAATTTACTAACGTAGACAGTAAAATTGGAATCATGGGTTTTCGTGCAATACCTGGAGAATGCCTCTTCTGATCTGCTGCAAACTTTCAAAGTTGGTGTAGTTTGCTCAAAGTAAAATTTGCTTAGTTATTTGACTGTGTATGTCCAAGTTTTCCTATTTTACTGATAATATGAGAGTCAAAGTAATTTTTGCTGTGTTATTTGATGGTGTAAGTCAAAATTTTCAAATTTTCAATTATTGGTTTCTACACAGAAATTTGGGAATGCAATTCGTGATCGAGTTCAAACTTCTACCAGTGCCGCATCTTACATGCGATTTACCCAATTTTGTTTCAGTCCCTAAGATGAGTCTTCCTTGCAGCTCTGGTATTCATACTATTGAGAAATTTCTTAAAAAAAATGAAATCATAGATTTGTAGGGAATTTAAAATAAAATATAAAAACAAAACCGAAATATATTTGGGTTTTTTTATGGCGCATGCAGTTTGACAAATTAAAATAATGACCCTTTCAAAAATATTAAAAATATTTACACTATTTTTTTTAAACAAATATTTTTTTTTTTATTATATCAATGCATTTATAATTTTTTTAACTGTTTATACAAGTTTTGTTTGATTTTTGAGGTGTCTCAGACTACGTTAGTCCGTGATACACAGATACACTCACACATACTTTCAGTGTTAAACTGAGCTGAGTTGCAGTTCTTGGCCTTCTTAAAAGTGTTGATTTGCAGCTCCTGAACCTTTTGAGGGCTTTAGATAGGAGAGTTAAGACATCTAGAGTGTGTTATAGTAGTATTAATAATACTAATAATATAATAATCTTTATTTCTACAAGTCCATGATACAACTTGTATAGACCCAGCTGACGGCAGTGATGCACTGTATAGACCCAGCTGACATCAGTGACGTACTATATAGACCTAGATGACATCAGTGACGTACTATATAGAAAGCCCCTTATAACGAAGAGCATTTCGGGCAACTTAGGTTAATTTTGTCCCCCAGGATGCGACCCACACCAGTCGGCAGACACCCAGATACATACTTCCTGCTAGGTGAACAGGGACAGTAGGTGTAAGGAAACACTCCTAATTTTTCCACTCTTACCGGGGATCGAACCACGGACACTCAATGCAAAGAGCTATGTCTCCTGGGCGATTTGAAGATGTTGATCTTCAGCTCCTGGCCTCCTTTGGAGGGTTGAGTTATCCCTCGTAGTTACCTTAGTAAGTGGCTGCACTAGAAACTGACACCACTCCATGAATAATTCCTTTCGTGTTCGTTGAGGTAGAGGGGGCTGGGATTATGGGATACGGGGAAAACCTTTCTCGAATCAAGCAACGACCGAAATAAATCTGATTATTATTTTATTCATAGAGAAGCGCTAAACACGCAAGTGTCATACTGCTTCTGGTGAGACGGAGGCAGTCCAAGTCACCAGGAAGAGTAGAGGATGGCTCCAGTTCCCTTAGATCAAGAGCCATTCATTAGCATCAAGGTACTACCATCCCTTCCCCAAGAATGGAGTGATTCCCCTGCCCACGAAGAGAATGAGTTCCTTCCCTCACGAAGGAAGTCCCTTCCCCACGAAGGGACTGATGGGGGATAAGGTTTATATCTACAGAAGTTGAACGAGAACGAGAACGAGAACGAGAAGAGAGAGAGAGAGAGAGAGAGAGAGAGAGAGAGAGAGAGAGAGAGAGAGAGAGAGAGAGAGAGAGAGAGAGAGAGAGATAGATAGATAGATAGATAGATAGATAGATAGATAGATAGATAGATAGATAGATAGATAGAAGAAGAGAGAGAGAGAGAGAGAGAGAGAGAGAGAGAGGGGTTTGCCATCCCTACTCATCTTGAAATGATGTTCTTCAAGCTATGCATAAACACTAGTACCTCTGTACTAGTATGTATGTGCAATGTACAGACCTCATTGGCTACATACAGACCCCATCAACTTCCTAATGAAAAATGTGTACTCCCTTCTGCTCCAACACAACTGTCAACATATCATAATTGTTGGTGACCTCAACAAACATCTTATACAGAGTGACTTTGATGACCTTGCAGTGTTTGACATGAGAAACTTTGTTGAGTTTCCTACTCACATCTTTGGCTCCTCCCTTGACACAGTAGTGAGTGATCTGCCAGAAGGTATAGTCACATGTCAACCCCTCAGTTATGTGGGATCATCTGACCACAAGGCTGTTTTTACGACACTGAAGATCCCAACAGAACGTACAACCTGGCTGTGGGAAAGAGGAAACTGGCCAGTCCTTTGCTCTGAGTTCGCCACCACCGACTGGAACGATCTTCTCCAAGGGGATGTTGACAACCAAGTGAATACCTTCATGCTCTTAGCATGTCAATAGCTTGTCAATAAAGTTAGGGATCTTTAAACTAACCTTGTTAAACCCTATGTAAAAAAGAGAGAGAGAGGGAGAGAGAGAGAGAGAGAGATAAAGGGAAACAGAGAATAAAAAATTGAGAGAGTAGAGAGAGAGAATATGAACTGGGAAGCATGTGGGAGGGTAATAAAAAATGATAGAGAGAAGAACCGATGGAATGGGAGGTAATTAGAAGAAAGGAGACGGTAGCTCGAAGGTTTGGAATCAGGATACCTTCAGCGGCGTCACCTAACCTCCTTGGTGGGAAAGAAAGTTAGGAGGGAGAGAGGTGGAAAGTGATGGAGGGAAATAAGGATGGCAGAAAGAAAGGGGAGAAGGAAGGAGCGAGAGAAGAAAAGTTGCAAAAAGTTGAAGGAGATAGGAAAAATGGTAGGAGGGAGGGAGGCAGAGGAAGAAAAACAAGAAAAGAGAAAGGAAACAATAAAAATAGGAAAAGAAGGAAACTGGGAGGGAGGGGAAAAGGGTAGAAAGGATACAATACAGAATGGTTGGAGAAAGTGAAGCAGAGAGGTAGATGGGGAAAAATTAAAAGACGAAGGGAAGGGAGGGAAGGAGAAAGAAGAGAGGAATGGATTGAGGAAGGGAAGAAGGTAGAGAGGAAGAGATGGAGGGATAGACGGAGAGATTGAGGGAAGAAAGAACGAAGGAAGAGAAGGAAATGAGGGAGGGAGGGAGGGAGGAAAGAAAGGAGGCAAACAGGAAGTGAAAAAGGAAAAGAGGGAGTAAAGAAGAAAAACTTAATGATAGAAAACGGTGAAAACCAGTAAATAAATCGCGACAATATACAGACGGGTCATTTTTAATTAACGTGGGAATTTGTGTTTACATTTGCGTGTACACTTTTGTGTACAATTTGGTGTACATTCGTGAATTTATATCGTTGAGCAGAAGTGGAACAAAGTGAGCCGCCGTCTCACTGCTTTTGTTGGCCTCTACCACAACATTTTTACATAAAAATATAAAGCAGAATGATAGTTTATTAAGAGTATTAACACAGAGGGCTTGTAATAACCCAGGATATCCTATGAAAGTCAACCAGACAACCAGTGGCTTATTTCCATTGGAGTTTCTTTGATCCTCTGCCCCAGGATGCGACCTGCAGCAATCAGCTAACACCCAAACAAATACGCACTGCTAGGGGCCACAAATGGAAGGAAATGTCCCCAATATATCCACTCGTCCTTGAATCAAACTTAGGTTCTTCATCTGAACCAATAACCAATTACTTGAACCAATATCCGGTAGACTAACTTTTACAAATGAACACGTGCACCCAGCAAGCTGTGTTTCGGGGATTAATTATACCTCCTGCCATACAATTACTACTAATGATCGGCTTAATTGATTTCTGTCATCCTGAGTTCCATCATAGCTCTCACCTTTCTTTTACCCAAGATATGTCTAAGGAATTATTGAGACTTGATAAAGCCCATTGTGTCTCCGAAACGGAATTAATAAAGGATCGGATTATACTGCATTTGTGTCTATTTTTTCCATGTTAATGGTGTACTAAACCGGAAATTTATATGTAATTGGTAGCGGACGAGGTAGCGAGCATCCACTGTCCTGCACTCAATGAGATATGATGAACTGAACACCTCCTTTCAAGGCTGATCTTCTCGAGCTACTACTTCACAACTTACAAAGTCTCCAACAGATTCATTAAAACTGACGGACTGATCACCTTAAACTATGTTATCTCTTTCAATGTCTCCAGTATTATAATTTTCATAAGACTGATAAAGCCAACTGTTTGTAAAACCTCTGTACAATAAAGAAAGCCAAGATTGTAAATGATGAAGGACACTTGAGTGCAGTTCAGGACCGATGAAGCCACTCGTGGAGAAACATTCCCTTTAATATATGCTCTGAAGTGCTCTGAAGTGGTCACAAGTGGTCACAAGTGTCCTTTTCCTGAGATTCGTAAGTGTTGCACACGTGTCTTGTTCGTTGAATAGTTTAGTGTGAACAGTCAGTTTATCTTGCTGGGATTTTACCTCTTTTCTTTTTATTTGATATGAAATGTTGTCTCTTTCAAGAGTGACAATTTTGTTTCTAAATATATTCCACATTTTCTCTAAGTTATTTGTGACTAATAGTGCTATTTATTGCATATCTGGACGAAACTTCAGTGAGGTTGTTCGGAATCTTTCTAATACTGCCTTGGATCATGAGAAAAATAAGAGAGAGAGAGAGAGAGAGAGAGAGAGAGAGAGAGAGAGAGAGAGAGAGAGAGAGAGAGAGAGAGAGAGAGAGAGAGAGAGAGAGAGAGAGAGAGAATGAGTTTAAACGCCTGAGCAAGTCAACTTATTACAGTTCCCAATAGATTTCCAATAAGCTTGGAGACAAGATTCATCTGAGTCTGGGCTCATGACCTGAGACACGGACCACAGGAGAAGTTCCACGTAAAAGATGTAGGATAGTGTACCCGAAAAAAAGAAACGTTAATCATCATTTACTCCATCACTGTCTTGCCAGAGGCGTGCCAACCCTACAGTTAGTGTAGGCACTAACTGGAGGTGTGAAGTAAAGTGTCTGTACTTTCCACCTCCAGAACTCAAGTTCACCTAAACGGTTTTCTTGAATCCCTTTATGTTGCCTTGCTTACACTCCAACAGCACGTCAAATCATAAAACAATTTGCCTCCACACGCTTGCTGGAACTGCAAGCCCCTCGCACACAAAACCTCCTTCACATCCTCCCTCCAACCTTTCCTAGGACGATCTCTTATCCTACCATTCTTCCACTACAGATTTATACGCCCTCCAAGTCATTCTATTTTGTTCCATCCTCTCAAAATGTCCTAACCACCTCACCAACCCCTTCTCAGCCCTCTGGATAATATTTTTAGAAACCCCGCATCTCCTTTTAGTCTCCAAGCTACGGATTCTCTGTATTATATTCACGCTGTACATTGCCCTCAGAGACGACATCTCCACTGCCTCCAGCTTTCTCCTTCTTGTAACATTCACCACCCATGCTTCACACCCATACAAGAGTGTTGGTTCCACTATACTCTCATACATTCTAATCTTTGCTTCCATGGATAATGTTCATTCAATTCAATGATTCACCTCGTCTTTCATAGACCCATCTGCTGACAAGTCCAGTCCAAAATATCTAAATATATTCACTTCCTCCATACTCACTCCCTCCAATCTGATATCCAATCTTTCATTACCTATTTTTTTTATTCTCATCACCTTGCTCTTTCAAACTCGTCCACAAACCTCTGCAACTTCTCTTCAGAGTCTCCCAAAAACACAGTGTCATCAGCGAAAAGCAACTGTGACAACTCTCACTTTGTGTTAGATTCTTTATCTCTTAATCCCACACCTCTTGCCAACACCCGAGCATTCACTTCACTTACAACGTCCTTTATAAATATATTGAACAACACTGGAGACATCACGCATCCCTTTCTAAGACCTACTTTTACTGGGAAATAATGTCACTCTCTCCTACATACTCTAACCTGAACCTCACTATCCTCATAAAAGCTCTTAACTGCTTTCAGTAACCTACCACCTATTCCATACACTTGCAATATCTGCCATATTGCTTCCCTATCCACCCTATCACATGCCTTTTCCAAATCCATAAATGCACCGAAAACCTCTTTACCCTTATCTAAATACTGTTCACCTATAGACTTCACTGTAAACACTTGGTCTACACATCCCTACCCTTCCTAAAGCCTACTTGTTCATCTGCGATCCTGCTTTCCTTCTTTCTCTTAATTCTTTCAGTTTTAACTCTAATACACCTTACCAGGTATACTCAAAAGGATGAAAAAACTGTATCAAGCAGGTCCATGGTTGAGAGAAATATAGTAGAATCAAGGTTCAAAAAAACTAATTTTGAAATTAATATGAATATTGGTTTAGGATTATACAAATTATATTCATTTATAATTAATAAAATTTGGGAAGAGTTTAAGATATTTTCAACGTTAAAATCTTAAAGCTTGGGTAGAATAAAGCTATGTCTGACAGGTCCTTGGCCACCTCACCAGCAGCATCATAAAAGGTTCAGGTGTTGTATATTCACCGTGAAGTGTAATCTTGCCCTTATATGCATTTTGCTAATCTTTTATTTTTTATAGTTCCTTGATAATGTGAGAAATCACGAAAACGCTTGGAAGTTCATTATTCTTTTCACAATGGTTGTTCTGCATATATATATATATATATATATGTCGTGCCGATTAGGTAAAACTTACGATTTTGGCTTAAATAGCAACGCTCCTCTTGCCATACAAGACAAGCGAAAATTTGTGTAAGCAATAATTTCGCAAAAATCATTCTGAACCTAACGAAAAAATATGTTTCATTGTGTTTGTTTATTATTAAATTATTGTAAACGTATCTAAAATATATTTAGTTGGTTTAGGCTAAATTAAATTGCGCTTGTTATAATAAGGTTAGGTAAGATTTCAGTTTCTCTTGGTACAAAATTATAATTTTTACATTAACATAAATGAAAAAAAAATATCTTTAAACATATAAGAGAAAATTTTAGAAAGGACTTAATTTTAAATGAGTTATTGCTAATTGACCAACATATATATATATATATATATATATATATATATATATATATATATATATATATATATATATATATATATATATATATATATATATATGATGAGAAGAGAGAGAGAGAGAGAGAGAGAGAGAGAGAGAGAGAGAGAGAGAAAAGAGAGAGAGAGAGAGAGAGAGAGAGAGAGAGAGAGAGAGAGAGAGATAGAGAGAGAGATAGAGAGAGAGAGAGAGAGAGAGAGAGAATGAGAAGAGAGAGTCGTACACTGAGTGTATGCGGTATCCAGGTATTGAATAACTCTCCAGTCACTTGAACTTGAATGGTTTGCCGGTACATGTCCCATCCCGGGTCTTTTCCAGATGGTGACCCGGCGGAGGCTCCCCGGGTGGGGGGTTCCAGTCACCTGTGCCATAAAGCATGGGACTGGAATAGTACAGGGCGCAGCATAGGTTTGTAATGCAGACAAATTTTATCCTGAAGATTTAATGCAAATGAGAATTCACTTGTCATCTTATGGAAAGTAATATCCCATTTTTTTCAATAAAAATAGCAAATTAAAACATACACTGCCAAAATCTAATTCAGATCTACTGAGAAACATCAGCTTTGAAGCTAAGATGAAGAGGCGTTCTCTTGTTATCCTAAAATACATTATAACATTCAGCTTGAAGCTGCACTGAGGTTGCATGATCAAGCTGTCACCGTTGAAAGGTAATCGGATGCGAATATTGCACTAAAAGGCGTTTTAAATTTTCTCATTTAAAAATATAAAAAATGTATCTATTACATAGGCCAAAATCATTCAAAGATTTTTTTTCTAAGTAGGATTGACCAGCTATTACATAAGAAATTAAACAATGGTCTTTAGTGCACACAAACATTATAAGAACATAAAAGTACATTATGTAGATTTAACCTAGAATAACCCAACTAAATCAAACACTCACTTATTTCTGATCAGAGAAGACATTTTTTAGTAATTTCACAGAAACCAATTTGATTAATAAATTTGGCACAATAAAAGTTACACATCCAAAAATCAAGAGTAAAGTTCCTTTGAGGAGAACACATCAGCATTAACAGTTTAAAGCTGACAAAAAGATGCATTCTCCAGTTATTGTACAGAATCCAACAAAATTTGGACATTCACAGCCTATACCCAAGAAACATTACATCTAATTCTTACGATGCATCAGCTATTAATGATTGATGCCATTCACACATGTATTAGTTTAATCAGGAAAAATCGATAGACCCACAAGGGTCACATAGTATTTGTGGAATGGGAGGAATTCAGATTCGATCCACGCAAGGGAGGATAAATCTCTCTGGATCAAGAGTCCCTCACCAGCATCAAGACACTTCCTTTCAGGAAGCATAATTCACTTAGGTAATGTAAAATAATGTAAAAATAAGGCAAAATAGCACCTACATACTCCATTAACAATACCAACCTACTTCTAAGTAGGATCCACGAGCAGTGAAATTTTGATGAGATTGAGAAGCTTTCTAATTTTATCGCATGGACACCAATTTTAGAAATGGTCTGTACAAAACTGAGCCAAGGGCACCTGCACATATCAATTTCAGGAACCTTCACCTATTAATATATAGTTTACCTGGATTGAAAATATATAGCCGATCGGATAAGGTATTGTGAAGTTATAAAGTAGTGCCTTGGAGAAAGTTAGTGGTAGACGAGGACACTAACTTACAATGCCGCAATGCAAATGCGAGTGTTCAGTATTTTTTAATGTTCTTTATTTTTTTCAGTTCCATTCTATTTAAAATTTTCTACAATTTTGTAAAAAAAAAACCATTCGATTTTTGATGAAAAAAGTCTATGGAATTTGGCACGTACAAAGCCCAAAAATACTTATCAAATAATATTTATCAACGTTTAAGTGTTTGAAGGCGGCCAAAAAGCATTATCTAATTATTTCAAGGAAGCCAATTTGTTTAATAACAATAATAATTACTAATTTTCATAGCTTAAATTGAAAACCAAGGTTTGTTTTAGTAAAGTACATCAACACTGAAAGTTTGTATCCTATCAAAAATTAACATTCTCCAGTAACTGCTCTGATACTCATGACTCCAAGTTTTTAAGAAATTTCATTAAAATTTCAAATTTCCACCTGAATAGCCTAAACTTATAGTGTATTTTTTCTTTATGAAATGAGTTAATATTTTGAACCGATAAGAGGCGGCATTCTTTATTATTGAATGGAAATAAATTTATTTAAAGAAATTGGCAAATAGAGACTTATGTTGCCCTATAACGAAGCAAATTTCGCTTTCTGAAGAACATACCATTGATGAAAATATCAAGCCGATCACAAGAGGTAATTTGAAATCCCACAAACTAATAATTCTTAATGTGTATCATCCTGGCAGCAAGATGCATCAACCAACACATTCTCAAGTCGTTCAGGAGAGGTAGACTCAATTTTGTTTAAAAGTGTCGTAAAGGGAATCAAAATTTCACACAATTTTGCACATAAAATTGGCAAATATGAACCTGCACATACTGGCATGGGTCCTACAACTCTGGCCACAGGGCTCTTGCACATTTCCATTGTTCCTAAGGTCTCCGCCTAATTACCGTAAACAAACGTTGAAAATTTGAAGACGATCAGATGAAGCTTTCTTGTTTCATGAACGAAATAACGAAAAGATAAAGACAAAAAGAAAGAAAGAAAAAACTCTGGTAACTACTTAAAGGTCCCCATACGGGGATACCAAATATTTTCAGTCTGTCTAGATCAAGGGTTCCCAACATGGGGTGCAGGCACCCCCAGGGGGTGCAAAATGGTATTTCAAAGCTTAGTTTTTGAGTTCAATTTGTTCACCCTCGGTACTGTATTTGGTTCAGTTTGTGATTCCAAAATTAGAAATTTGACTTCTTCATCTTCAAATGTGATACTCTTGTAGGGGGCGCAACATTAATCAAACATTTCCTAGGGGTACGGGGCATAGAAAAGGTTGGGAACCCGTCGTTTTGGCCCTGTCTTGTGGTGAGCGAAAATCACATGACGCCTTGGCTCACAGCCAAGCGGGGTTCATAAAAAATGAGCACTTCAGAAGTCCTACCTCCCAAGACTCTCTGCTGAAGTACCTAACTGATGTGCCCACCCGGTGATGTGCTTGATGTCGTACTATGTTGTGATTGCACTGATCGTTATTTCTGATCCGCATCTTAACACTATTAGACCAGCTTCACAGATTTCCAGTTAACAGGGCCAGATTATGTGTACTCCTGAAGCTGTGTACAGTGTTTATTTCCTGAACCACTTAGTCAACTACTTACTACATTAAAGTTAAAATAGTACTTTCTAAGGAACCTATGGCTCATTTTTGTTTTTGCCACTACTTATATTCTCTGGATCCCTCACCTCACATCTCGAACAGCCTGTCCGTATGCACTGTCTAATCATCAGAGTATTTTGAAGTGATCATATCCACCCTGGTCTTCTTTCTTCCAATGTTAATTTAAGTTTTTCCCCTTTCTCCCAGTAGTTGCTTATATTATATCACTCCTTAACTCATTTAATTTATTCACTTTCATCACCCTTTTACCCCCTGATGACATTCTCCTTGTGCCCCATCTACCTCTTCCTCTCACTTCAGCTCCCATTAAATAATGATCCGATATATGTCACCCCTTTAAAAACATGCACGTCTAGGAGTCTGCCCATCAACCTTTTATCTACTGATACAGTCTAATAAGCTGCTGTCATTACGCCTTATATATCTCATGTACTTAATCTTTTCTTAAAATATTGCCTATTTTCAAATCCTTGTCTATTTATAATTCATTTAAAGGACACCCGTTGGCATTTACCCATGGTATCCTAAATTTACCTGTTATGGCTTCTACAGCTGTTTCTCCCAAATTAACATTTATGTCCCACACAATAATTATTTGATCACTAGGTTAAAAACTCCCTAAACATACACTTAACTTCTTTCAGTATATTGACACCCCTTCATCGAATAGTCACTTGGAATATCAACCTTGTATTAATAATAATGAAAATAACAACATATTATTATTATTATTATTATTATTATTATTATTATTATTATTATTATTATTATTATTATTATTATTATTATTATTATTATTATTATTATTATAACAGAAGTGGCAGCAGCAGTCATATTACAGTACTGTACAATTATTTATAAATTCACAAAAATTTGCTAAACTCATAATAGTAAAAACATACACATTACAACTAAGTACATTTTTGTGCAATATATTACAGTGCAGTACAGCCTATTTCAACGGAATGTATTAGAGTATAGCAAAATACAGTGCAATACAGCACTTTACAGCAATTAAGGGAGGTCAAAATAACCCCTGAAACTCTTCTCAATTTTCCCCTTGCAACTACCGAATAATTAAAAAAATTCAGACTGCATACGGTTCTCAAATAAAATAAAAATATTGCACAATACTTTTTCGTGACTCTTTTGGGACTGTTTTTATTCTCAGTGATAATGAAGCAGAAGGTGCTGCCCTTCTGCTTCAGTGGCAGTTATTACAACCCATGGAATTAGTATATCATTGCTAGTTATGATATTAATGGTCTAGGCGTGGAAGCTTCCCTGCGGAATTAGAAGCTAATTCAACTCTTATTTCCAGAGCATGATTACATTCTTACACTAAGTGAACCAACTGGGTAGGTCTTTTTTGGAGAAATTTACTAAACTTTTTTTTTCAAAAGAATATCCTTACTGAAAATATACGCAAAATTAGTTAAACATAGTAAAAATATATACGAACAGTAAATATATATCACAGTAAAAATATATGCCAACTGGTCCCCATATAACAACTTTTACAGGGAAGGTACACACGTAGCTTTCTGTCTGGCTGGTTCTGTCGTAGTTACTCCTGACCCGTGTTGCAGGTTAGCACTTGCTGCCTCACACAAACACACACTTTTATGTATGTATGTGTGTTAGTGTGTGTGTGTTTATGTCGTGCCGAATAGGTAAAACTGGTCAATTAGCTAGAATTCGTTTAAAATCAAGTCCTTTCTAAAAGTTTCTCTTATACGTTTAAAGATATATATTTTTTCATTTATGTTAATGTAAAAAATTATAATTTTGTACAAAAAGTACCCTAGAAAACGTACCTAACCTACCCCTTGCAGTTGGGTTTAGTCCTGACTTATTTCTTACTCTAAAATATTTCCTCTCACCCATCTATTCTTCGCCTATCCCCACTTCCCTCTCGCCCATTGTGGGTACTTACCTGAGAGTATTCGTTTCGTTTTTCGTACCTAACCTAGGGGTTTACCCCACAAACGGTTGTGTTTAGTCCTGACTCTTTCTCTTCTACTGCAGTTCTTCCTCTCACCGGCTATTCTTCGTCTGTCCCCACTTCCCCCTCGCCCCTCGTGGGTCTGAATGAATGAATACCTAACCTTATAACAAGCACAATTTAATTCAGGCTAATCCAACTAAATATATTTTAGATAAGTTTACAGCAATTTAATAACACACAAACACAATGAAATATATATTTTTCGTTAAGTTCAGAATGATTTTTGCGAAATTATTACATACACAAATTTTCGCTTGCCGTATTCAAGACGAGCGTTGCTATTTAAGTAAACATCTCAAGCTTTACCTATTCAGCACGACATTTTATATATATATATATATATATATATATATATATATATATATATATATATATATATATATATATATATATATATATATATATATATTATATAATATATATATATATATATATATATATATATATATATATATATATATATATATATATATATATATATATATATATATATATATATATATATATATATGTATATATGTATGTATATATATCAACACTGCAACTAGCCAAGGACTCTAACCCATATCGTTTAGGGCCGCCTCATGGTGAGCGAAAATCACATGACTCTCTAACCCACAGGACCACTCAATCCTACAAGAATCACGCACCCAGCAGAGCTAGGTGTTTTACCGTGATCCGAGGACATACGGTGGTGTGGGTGCCACTGAGCTAACTTCATTCTACTCCCGTTTGGTGTACTAGCCTCCACAAGCAGTATATATATTATTGTCACCTAGCACTGCTGGGTGCGAGATTCTTGTGGGATTGAGCGGTCCTGTGGGTTAGAGCGTCATGTGATTTTCGCTCACCATGAGGCGAGCCAAAACGACATGGGTTTGAGTCCTCGGCTAGTCGCAGTGTTGTTAGTGATTAAATACCACTCGTTCGTTGTTACAATAATAATATATATATATATATATATATATATATATATATATATATATATATATATATATATATATATATATATATATATATATATACTATATGCAAAATAATCATAGTAAAAATAGTGGAATTCCAAATGCTTTCGTGATTTCTCACAATATCAAGGAATATTAAATTAATAGGACATTAGAAGACTTATACAGCTGAAATATGGCCTCACATATGACCTCACATATGACCTCACATATGACCTCACATATGACCGTACTCACTGAGCGTGGGAGTGTGAAGAAGATCTAGTCAGGTCGCACGCGAATATTTTTTAAGAGTAACATGTCAGTCATAGTTTAAAATCCTCACAGATTCTGTTCATTATAAATGAATCTAATTTATGCAACACTTCTTAATTTATATTGCAATCAATATTATTCTTATGAAGCTTGATTCATTTATATTTCGCTCAACTATGGACCTGCCTGGTACAACCTTCTCGGCCTTCTCAAATTCAATTAGATGGTTAATATCTCTGTCATGAATAAACAGAGTCTTAGACTCTTGTCCAGTTATGCTATATTTATGCTGTTTTAATCTTCGCTCAAGACTTTTTTTTGAGTTGGTTCATAATAAACTTTATTGCAATGTTTACCGGGTATTTTATAGATAGCCATCAGCATTTTGAGGGGTCCTCGCCAGTCTGTGAGCTCACTGATATATAGTTGCAGGGGTCGAGTCCTAGCTCCTGGTCCCGTCTCTCAACTTGCTGTTTGCTAGATTCGCTCTTTCCTAGTCTTGTGGGTCCAATCGTACCTGCTCATAAAGCTATGTATGAAGTCTGCCTCCAACTAATTCTTCATCAAGGTCATTCCACTTCCTGGCCACCCTGAGACTGGATACTCTCAGACATCCTCTTGGCTTATCTGTATCGCTCACTACCTGCTGAGTCCCAGAACATTTGTTTGTAGCCTCACTAACAGCATGTTGCTTCTCTTCTGTCAATTCCGTTGAGTATTTTATGTTGTCTCCCCTTATTGCAGTACAAGAAAGTGCAGTCTACCCACCCCTCTCTCTCTTGTCGTACTTTAGTCACCGTGTTGTAAAACTCAAGTAGGTTTGTGACGCTGGATTTCCGTTCTCTGAAACCGTGCGTTTTGGTGTGCATAAGCTTATTCCTTTCTAGGTGCTTCACCACTCTTCTCGTGATAATGTTCTCCACTGACATTGGTCTGTAATTTAATGCTGCGTCTCTGTCTCATTTCTTAAAAATTGGGACTACAATTGCTGTTATCTACACCTCAGGTAGTCGCCCTATTTCGATAGATGTGTTGAAGATTGTTGTTAGTGGCACACACTGCGCCTCTGCTCCCTCTCTCATGACCCACGGAGAGATGTTCGGTCCCACCGCCTTTGAGGTATCTTGTTCACTTAGCAGCCTCTTCACTTCCTCGGTTGTGTGTATTGTGTCCAGCACTTGTTGGTGTACCCCACCATTCCGGCTTCCTGGAGTTCTTTCTGTCTTCACTGAAAATACTTCCTTAAATCTCATGTTGAGGTCTTCACATACTTCTCGGTCGTTTCCTGTGAACTCCCCTCCTTCCTTTTTCATTCTGATTATGTAGTTCTTGACTGTCGTTTTCCTCCTGATGTGGCTGTACAACACCTTCGAGTGAGACTTGGCTTTCGATGCTATGTCGTTTTCGTATTGCCGCTGGACCTCTCTCCTTATTTGTGCATATTCGTTTCTGGCTCTTCGACTAATCTCCTTATTTTTCCGGGTCCTTTGTCTTCTATACTTTTTCCATTTTCTAGCGCACTTAGTTTTGACCTTTGTGTGTGTGTGTTGTGCGCACTTAGCTACTTGTACTTCCCTATTTGTGGTTGCAGGGGTCGATTCACAGCTCCTAGCTTCGCCTCTTCACTGATTAATTGTGATTAACAATGGTAAAACAATTGTGACTAACACACATTAATGGTGAAATAAATGTGACACTAACAGTCATACAGCTGTTAGTAACAAAAGCTGATAAACAGTTGTGACTAACGAGTATAAATATTAATAATTATAAGTAACAGTCCTGAAGGAGCGACCCATAAACACCAGCCGAAGTTAAAAAAAAAATCTTCATAGTAAATTGAGGAAAATTAAAATGTAAATACATTTTGTTGGGGAGAAGATCAGATCACATTAAACTTGCTAAACGTTATTATAATTTCCATCATTTGAAGAAGGGTAACTTGATACAGATGCTCTTGATTCAATGAGTGTGAGCTGCCTACTCTTTGGGTCAAACTTTATTACCTTTCATTTCCCAGGTGTTATATGATCATTTCGGATTTAGTGTTTCCCATGAATAAAAAAATGTCAACACAGTTATCTCCGATAAATAAAGTTTGACCCAAAGAGTAGGCAGCTCACATTCATTGAATCAAGAGCATCTGTATCAAGTTACCCTTCTTCAAATGATGGAAATTATAATAACGTTTACCAAGTTTAATGTGCTCTGATCTTCTCCCCAACAAAATGTATTTACATTTTAATTTTGCTCAATTTACTATGAAGATTTTTTTTTTTTACCCTCGGTTGGTGTTTATGTCGCTCTTTCAGGACTGTTACTTATAATTATTAATATTTATACTCGTTAGTCACAACTGTTTATCAGCTTTTGTTACTAACAGCTGTTTGACTATTAGTGTCACATTTACTTCACCATTAATGTGTGTTAGTCACAATTGTTTTACCATTGTTTGTTAATCACTTTGTGTGTTTGTTAGCCACACCAACTGTTCTCCTGTTAAGGCTTGTTAGTCATAATTGTTCCATCATTATTGTTTCTTAGTCAAATTTGTTCAACCAAATTTCCGTAACCCAACAGGCAAGAGAGTAAAGATTATACAACATGAGAAAGGAGGAACACTGCAACAGGTTAACTGGCCCATGCTAGGCAAGTCGAACTCATACCCACTCATGTACTTGTCTAAAGTATTTGTAAAGCTATCCATGGTTCTCTCTTCATCGACTCTAATCGGGATTCTGTTCCTTTCAACAACAACTCTCTCAAAACATCAATGCTTTCTGTATGCTTCCTAAATCTATTTTTTTCCACCTTCAGCCCATTACTGCAAGTCCTGTCTTAGCTATTTTCAGCACGTTATTTATGTCCCCTTTAATTATACAGGTCTTCCATTTATACACTTCAAGAATATCCATCCTAAATCTAAGTCTTTACAGAGAGTACAGATTCAGTGCACTCAGCCTATTCTCGTAGGAAAGACTTCTGATACAAGGAATCAAGTTCGTTATCCTTCTTCGTAAGTTTTTCCAGTGTATGTCCTCTTTGTAATATGGAGACCAGAACTGCGCAGCATAATCTAAATGAGGCATTAACAAGGATATATTATGTTGATGTACAGTAAAACCCGAGGACTCCTGTTATTTATACTTCTTGTCATGAAACCAAGAATTCTCTTAACTTTATTGCGAACACTTAGGCACTGTTGTCTTGGGTTTAGATTACTGTTAACCAGAACTCCTAAAGCTTTTAACATCCAGCTTTTTCGCATTCTTAGTGATTGAGATCTATATTATACACATAGCGCTTATAAACTAAGTAATGTATATCTCAATCAGTTTATAGGTGCTATGTTTATAATATAGATCTCAATCACTAACAATACAAAAACGATTTAGGCGTTCTGGTTAGCAGTAATCTAAAGCCAGGACAACAGTGCTTAAGTCTTCGTAATAAAGCTAATAGAATCCTTAACTTCATATCAAGAAGCATAAGTAATGTCTTATGGATTAGATGGGTAATCCAGTCGAGCTTCCAGGGCAGTGTGTTGCAAGTATTACAGACACTGAAAGGGAATGAGGTCGTACTTAGACGACTTGGTAGTGTGTAGTTATTCGAAGCAAAAAAATATACTTGGATATGTTGAGTAAGTTGTTTGAGGGGTTGGCCAAAGCTCAGTTGACAGAGTACCTTGCAAAAAAATGAGTTTGGTAAAATCTTCTGTAAGTATTATAAGTTACATGGTATGGCAAGGATAAATGGCTTAGGTGAATTTTTAAAAGATGGAGCAATTTTGAATTTCCAGGTTCCACAGAATAAGAATGCAGTGATGCGATTTCTGGTAATGGTAGGTTATTAAAGAGGGTTTTTTAATCTGTCAAAAGTAACGTCATCCCTAACTTATCTTACTAGTCCCAAGGTGAAATTTTATTGAGACGAAAATTTTTAAAAAGCATTTGAAAGAATGAAGATGCTCGTTATTAGTGTTCAGGTGTTGAAAACCTGGATTATGAGTAGCCGTTCAACCTACAAATAGGTGCGATTGTCCTAATTTGTTGTCGCAGTGTCATGTGTTGCACTTCTACCAAGTTCAAAATTCATCAGCGGTTCCACTACTGCTGAAACGATCCGTTGCTTTGGTTTTGGAAGTGAAGAAATTTGAAGTTTAATTGGATACTTTTCCTCATGATATAATGGTATTTAGTGATCATTAATCACTGCGTTTTTTATATCAAATCAGAAATCATAATAAAAGACTTACTAGAGAGACATTGCTTCTTCAACTTTAAAATTCGAAAAACAACAACAATATATTACAAGCGTGGACAATGTAGTAGTTGATGCATTTTCTAGAAGTTAAGATTTTTTCTAACGTCAGGTTATTAATCTGGATGTTTTTGCAATGTTGTGCTGCTAGTAAGACAGAACCTTTCCGACCAGACATGCAAGAAGATTGGTCAGTGTCGGATGTGGGGATTCAGGTATTTACTTGTAATGATGAGGTCAACATCCTCCGCTGAAACATGAATTCCAGGAAGATACGTACACTGTTAATTTTAATTTTACAGTGCCCCGTGGCCTGGTGGCAAAAGCTCTTGCCTCACACGGTGAGGGGTTCGGGTTCGATTCCCGGCGAATGGGTGGAAACATTGGAAGTGTTTCCTTACACCGGTTGTCTATGTTCACCCATCAGTAAAATGGTACCTGCGTGTTAGTCGACTGGTATGGGTCGCATCCTGGGACAAAACTGACCTAATTTGCCCGAAATGTTCTGCATAACAAGGGGCTTTCTATATAGTAGTATGTCACTGATGTCAGCTATGCCTGTATATCTTGTACATGTAAATAAAGATATATTATATTATTAAGTCGAGGTGTCCTAAGAACTAAGATGAAAGTGTGGTGTACCCGAGAAGCGGTAAAATAATACTTATACCAAGTGAATTTGATGTGTCTAATCAGTTTTTAAAACTGAAATGACCTGTCCAGGTAATGTTACAATGGGGTCATTTCCCCATTCCCGTTAAATGTTAAATAAATTTCAGATTACATCTTCTGAATGTTTTCAGTATTAAATGGTTGATGCATCTTAGGGCCAGGATAGTACCAATTAAGTTTCGCTTGCGTGCAGACAAGTTTGTTAATGTAGTAAAGTAGTCAAAAATAACTTGGAATTGTTGCAATCATCTGAAATCACTATTGTAGTTTCCTGAACGCATAAGTTCTAGTTTGCCAATTTTAATGAAAAAAATAGTGATACTCATTTATATTCGATAACTAAAGAATGCTTTTTCTAATCGACTTCAAAATATTAATGATACATTCTATGAGAAGGATGATACCCCATAAGTTCAGTCAAAATATTTACATATTTAAAATTTTACCAAAATTTGCTGAAAGAACTTGGAATCAATGGAATCACATCAATTGCTGGAGAATATATTTTCTGATCGGTTTCAAAGTTTCACCGTTGTTGGGATTTATTAAAAAAAAAAAAAAGCTTAGCGTTTACTTTTAGCTGTGTAAGTTTCAATTTGTCAGTTTTATTAAATAAATAGTTTCCCGTGTAATAACTAAAGAATGTATCAGCTTCAAACAATAAAAGTTTCTCTGTCTTAAGTGGAAGTATTTTGGTATTGATTTTATGCTGTGTTGGTGCCAGTAAGCCATTTTTTATATACCAATTTTACCAAATTGCATTTTCGTAAAAAAAGTCAAATATTTTTTTCTTGTAGGAATGCAAAGAATTTGAAACAGAATAAGAAAGATAATAGAAAACTGAAAACAAATAAGTTCAAGTTTTAATTAAGAGTAATGAGGAGAGATTTTCCTATTTTCGTAAAATTTCTCAGCCCAAAAAAATTATTTATAATTCCATCGGCTTCAAATTTTCAAGCCTAGTGCCTCTAGAGCAAGACTGTCACGAATATTTGTAGGCGTTGGTGCCCTATGGATAATGTTACAAAAGCCATTCCCAGATTTTGTTTCCGTATGATAGCTGGAGAAAACCTTTGATCGGCTTTAAAATCTCAACACTCGGGTTATTTTTAGAAGGTTATTGTTAATGAAGTGTGTAGGGGCCATTTTACCGTATTATTGCATAATTTTGCTTTGATGCTGGGAGGAGCTCTTGATCCAAGGAACGGGACTTATCCTTCCCTTGCCTGAATGGAATCTAATCGCATCACGTTCCACAGGCGTTGTATGACCCAGTCGTCAGTGGCTGAAAAAATATCTTAGTTTTTAGGGTTTGTAGGTGTACATTTTATTGTATTCTGTGCACTAAATGATGAATGCCTCTTCTGTATTTTCCTCACTGGAACCAAGACTTGATTTTAGCTTATAGAAGCTTTACCATGATAGCTTTATTAGTCAAATTGATTTCTGGGAAATAACAGTAACGTGACTTTTGATCATAAAGCAATCACGGTGTTTAACTTCATAGGGTTATCCTATGTTGGATTTGCATAATAATCAATTAATAAATCTTTTTTAAATTACTTACATTCATATTTACTAACATAAATCTTAAACGCTGGTAAATCTTACTTGGAGAAAAGTTTGGATTTATTGTAGGTCACGTAATTGCCTTCACCTTTCAACGCTGAAAGATTGATAATTCGAATTCTGTCTTCAAACTTAATGAGCTGGAGTTTACCTGGAGAGGGTTTCGGAGTTCAACGCCCCCGCGGCCAGGTCTGAGACCAGGCCTCATGGTGGATCCGGGTCTGATCAACCAGGCTGTTACTGTCTGCCGCACGCAAACTGACGTACGAACCACAGCCCGGTTGGTCAGGTACTGACTTTAGGTGCCTGTCCGGTGCCTTCTTGAAGACAGCCAGGGGTCTATTGGTAATCCCCCTAATGTATGCTGGGAGGCAGTTGAACAGTCTTGGGCCCCGGACACTTATGATGTTGTCTCTCAGTGTACTCGTGGCGCCCCTGCTTTTCATCGGGGAAATGTTGCATCTCCTTCCGAGTCTTTTGCTTTCATAGGGAGTGATTTTCGTGTGCAGGTTTGGTACCAATCCCTCCAGAACCTTCCAAGTGTATATTTTCATGTATCTCTCTCGCCTGCGTTCCAGGGAATACAGATCAAGGACCTTCAACCGTTCCCAGCAATTTAGGTGCTTTATCGTACTTATGTGTGCTGTGAAAGTTCTTTGTACACTCTCCAGGTCTGCAATGTAGCCAACCTTGAAGGGGGCTGTTAGTGTACAGCAGTATTCCAGCCTAGAGAGAACAAGTGATTTGAAGAGTGTCATCATGGGGTTAGCATCCCTAGTTTTGAAGGTTCTCATTATCCATCCTATCATTTTCCTAGCCGATGAGGTAGATAAATTGTTGTGGTCTTTAAAGGCGAGATCCTCTGACATTATCACTCCCAAGTCCTTCACATTTCTTTTTCGCTCTATTGTATAATTGTGTATTTTAGGATATCGATTCCTCTTACATAACAATAAAATTTATCTTTTGTCATAATTTGACATTTTTTGAAAAATTAAAATATTAGTGTCCATGTTGTAACTTGTAAACACCACATCAGATTCCCTTCAAATCTTCATTGCTAATACTTAACCGAATTACAGAGGCCTGGAGCTATGCAATACGAGGATACTTTCCTCGTATCGTGCAGCGACCGAAATACATCTAGTTGTACTCTAGCGACTCGACACAACTGAGACCCTCTGTGGACTCCTTAACCATCACCATGGAAGACGAACAAAATCGACATCTGCCTTTTCTAAACGTTCTACTATGCAGGAACAACACAATAATTTTTCATATTCTGCCGTAAACAAAGCCCTGTTACAATTTTTATCACATGATACGAGAACAAAGAGAGAAGTTATCGTAGGATTCTACTTAGGAGAACATAAGATACTTAGAGATACTTAGAGATCTTATATTCTCTTAAGAGAATATAAGATCTCTTTCTCTGCTTTCCTGGAAGAGAATTGTTGCTGTATACAACGGGTCTTCATCAAACTAAAATACTGTAGGAGAAAAGTCGAGAAAATCATGCAAACAATAAGTCACTAGACAGATTCTTAGTAATACCAGTCAGCCAGGATACGTATTTCTCAGCCGTCTTGCCAAGAACAAGAACAGACAAGATCACGTCCAGCACAATCCAGGACTTAGCAATAAAGAGAAACATAAAACGGAAAGAAACTAGCTCTGAGAGCTATACCATTCTATGTGGAAAGTGTTTCCTATTGCAGGAGCTTATAACAACGCATCAGGGAAAACAAACACACATGTCAAAGGGATGATTCAAACACCGCTACAACCATCTCATGAAAGTGTGAGCCATCACTGAGCACCACCCTCATCCACCACCTGACTTATGATCCATAACATATACACTGTATACTTTGCTTCTCTGTATTGGATTAAATTAGTCCCTGGGGGGTGAAACATCTCGGTCGCTACGTGTTTGTATGTGCGTATGAATTTCTGTACATATTTGTATTATATATATATATATATATATATATATATATATATATATATATATATATATATATATATATATATATATATATATATATATATATATATATATTATTGTTATTAACACATCGGCCGTTTCCCACCAAGGCAGGGTGGCCCGAAAAAGAAAAACTTTCACTATCATTCACTCCATCACTGTCTTGCCAGAGGCGCGCTTACACTACAGTTATAAAACTGCAACATTAACACCCCTCCTTCAGAGTACAGGCACTGCATTTCCTGGCCTGCCGGTTTTCCTGAATCCCTTCATAAATATTACCCTGCTCACACTCCAACAACACGTCAAGTCATAAAAACTATTTGTCTCCATTCGCTCCTATCTAACACGCTCACGCATGCTTTCTGTAAGTCCCAGCCCCTCGCACACAAAATCTCCTTCACCCCCTCCTTCCAACCTTTCCTAGGCCGATCTCTACCCCGCCTTCCCTCCACAAGATTTATACACTCTTCAAGTCGTTCTATTTTGTTCCATCTTCTCTACATATCCGAACCACCTCAACAACCCCTCTCTGGTAGTTTGGATAATAGTTTTGGTAATCCCGCACCGCCTCCTAATTTCAAAACTACGAATTCTCTGCATTATATTCACACCACATACTGCCCTCAGACATGACATCACCACTGCCTTCAGCCTTCTCCTTGTTGCAACATTCACTACTCATACTTCACACCCACATAAGAGCATTGGTATAACTATACTCTCATACATTCCCCTCTTTCCTTCCATGGACAAAGTTCTTTGTCTCAACAGACTCCTCAGTTCACCACTCACTTTTTTCCCCTTGTCAATTCTATGATTCATCTCATATTTCATAGACCCATCTGATGACACGTCCACTCCTAATTATCTGAATACATTCACCTCCTCCATACTCGCTCCCTCCAACCTGATATCCAATTTTTTGTTACCTATTTTTTTATCCTCATTACCTTACTCTTTCCTAACAATCGCAGACAGGCGATTTTAACAATGCAAGACAAGCCACGGGGGGGGGGGTGGAAATCTTTAGCTCAAGTACTTTCAACACTTCTGAGTGCGTCATCAGAAGCTGTGCAATGTTGCAAAGGCAACAACAGGAGAAGTAGGGTAAGTTTTCAGAGAGTGGTAGTGTGGAGTCACCGGCCAGGCTGCCTCAGAGAGGCCAGCGGGTTGCCAACCACACACCGGTCCCCCTCCCACACCCCACCCCATATGGGGTAGGCCTCACAGTTTGCAGATAGCATGAGAAAAAATACTAGAAGATAGTTAATAGCCAGCCATAAGCTTCTAACCGCCAGGAA
The DNA here is from genome assembly GCA_009830355.1 of Cherax destructor. Lineage (NCBI taxonomy): Eukaryota > Metazoa > Arthropoda > Malacostraca > Decapoda > Parastacidae > Cherax > Cherax destructor. The sequence continues at coordinate 48,580 of WNWK01013439.1, forward strand.
CAGGTTATGTGACGTAAAAAGTTACATTACAATAGTGGATCATTACATACCTTCATTTACAATCTTCTAACTAATGAAATAGAGGGAAAAATCCCCCATTTGTCAACCGGTGTCGCAGAACCTTCCAGAATATTCAGGAAATGCTTTCAGTGTCAGTTAATATGCCTGTGTGAATTCTCCTATTCAGGTTTTCTTTCTTATAATAACTAGGCTATTCTTAATTTTAATGACATTTCTCTCATTATTATCAACTATCATCCCGCTGGCCTCTCTCAGACAGAGACTGGCTGGTGCCTCCACACTACCACTCTCTGAAAACATACCCTACTTCTCCTGTTGTTGCCTTTGCAACATTGCACAGCTCCTGATGACGCACTGAGAAGTGTGAAAGTACTTGAGCTACAGATTTCCACCCCCCGTGGCTTGTCTTTTCATATAAAAATGTCCTTGTCTAATAGTTTAAAACTGGTCAATATAGAATTCATTTAAAATTAAGTCCTTTCTAAAGTTTTCTCTTATATATATTAAAAGACTTTTTCAATATATAATAATATAAAAATTAATGATTTTGTAGAGAACCTTAGAAGCTTACTAACCTTATTATAACAAGCAATTTACATTTAGCCTAATCAGTAATATATTTTACATAAGTTTATAATAATTTATAATAAGCAAACAATGAATAAATATTTTCATTGGTTCAGAATGATTTTTGAATTATTGCTTTTGGTAGAAGGAGTATTAAGCCAAAACGAAGTTACGTATTGGAGAACATATAATATGTGGAGAGAGAGAGAGAGAGAGAGAGAGAGAGAGAGAGAGAGAGAAACTATAACCAACAACAACATAAGTTAATGACTCGGCGATACCCGAAATCATAAAGCCAGTCAAAAGAGGATCTTTAAAGCAATCTCGTGGAAGTCAATTTCAGGAAAGGTCAATATAAAATTGAGCAGACAAGAGCTGCACATGTCATTTGCTGTACGAACTTTCATCTAGCAATAGTTGACCAGGTTTTGAAATATGAAATTGATTGAATAAAGCATTTTGATGATATGAGAAAACTGCAGCTAACAGATGGACGGCTCTGGCATCATTTTGTGTAGTATTTAAGGGTTCACTACACTCAGGAAATTTAATAACACTATATAAATATGCAAATTTATATATTTTTTAATTGTCTTCTCATTTCTAGTAGATATAAAATTCTATAAAAATCCTCAAAGAATTTTTTTTTTTTTTAATGTCGAATTTGATAAAAATTTAAAAACTTTGAACTTTAAAGCTTTAAAGCATTGAAGCCATACAGAAGAGGTATTTTTATCTACGATAAACGAGAATAAAATTTCATACAGTTTTACGCATAAAAACCTACACCTTTTGGTTTCGCTCTCTTCCCTTATCGAATTAAGAGGCAACTGAGAATTTTGGAAGTTATCCAAGTCATTCCAGAATGCTGGCAATGGGTTCAATAACTTTAATCGTGAAGAACCTGCAAATGCCATTTGTTACTAGAATATGCCATCGTTACCGTACACAAGCGTTCAAAAATTTTGAATCAGATCGGATGAGGGGGTTCTAGAGTTATGAATGAAATAAAATCGAAAAGTTGCAGGAAAAAATTGAAAAAGTCAGGCAATCCCTTAAAGGTCCTTCTTTTAGGATAATTAATAAATGTTGTTTTACAGCACCTGTCTTCCACTGGTGTCGGTGTTAATCACCATATACATCCTAGCTTCATTACGTACGCTTAGGCATTGCTGTATTGGCTTCAGATTTCTACTACATTAACTGTAAAGTTTTTTTTTTTACAATCTGTACGATCAAGCTCAACATCAGCTAGTTTATAAGTGCGAAGACTATTTTCATTCCCATGGATGAGAACCTCGCACTATCTACCCTGAACTGTATCTGCCACGTTTCGAATCACGACATTAACTTTTCCAGATCTACTATTATTACGAGGAATTCTATTGCTACTGTGAATACTACTATTAGCATTACTACTACAGGTAACTACTAGTATTACTATCATTAATACTACAACTATTAGTACTACAACTAATACTACTACAACCACCACCACCACACTATTACTACTACTAACGCAATAAAATATAAACATATAGATAATTCGGTTTTCAGGTTTTTCTGTATTCACAGTTGTTGTTCTGTGATTTATCTTGTTAATAAAAATCTTGATGTTCTGGCCATCACCTTGTGGAGTTCAGGATATTACGAATTTACTTCTCAACAAAATGAGTTTTTCCTGTGATTCGGCTGGTAACATGTAACTGTGTATTTTAGCAGTGCACATGAGAGTTTCTTTGAGCTGCAGAAGTTAACATGAAACGTAACTTAACACTAACGTATAACAATTAACATCTATTTCAGTTAATATAATACTGTACGCTGTTAGGAATTTCAGCCCGTAAAATCGTATTTCAACTGTTAACATGGCGAGCTCTTGCTGCTGATAATATAATGAAGTGTACCGTGTTTCAGCTGGTAACATGACCGACTGTTTTGTTAATGTTACACTTGTTAACATGTTCAGTTGTTCAGTAATCCAGTTATTAAAGCCGAATGTTCAGTGTTTTTGGTGTCAACTTGAGGTGCACTGGTTTTCATTTACTAGCCCGGTATATTCTGCAGTTACGCTGTTAACATGATGGGCTGCATTGTTTCCACTGTTAACATGTGTATACAATTTTTTAACATGAGATATTTTGCCTTAAGTGTTAACATATTTGACGCGTCTGTTGCAGTTAACGTTAGTGTTTCCGTTTTCACTGTTAAAATGAGTCTCTCTGTTTTAGTTGTAAATAGAGATATTGAATGTTTACCCTAATAACATGAACTGCTCTGTTACAGCTTTTAACATGATGACCTGTGTTCCAACTGTTAACATGATCGTATCTACAGTACAGCTTTCAACATGATCAACTTTTCTACGTTACAGGTAATAACGTGATGAACTACTCTGTGTTACAGCAATTTAAAATGATGAAATGATCTGTGTTGCGGTAACTAACATTAACTGATTAGTGTTCCATCTTTTCAAATGATGGACGGATCTATATTTTAACTGTTAACTTGAGGTTCTGGTCTGTGTTTTAGCAGTTAAAATGAGGAGCTGGTCTGTGCTTTAGCTGTTAACTTAAGGTGCTGGTCTGTGCCTTAGCTGTTAACTTAAGGTGCTGGTCTGTGCCTTAGCTGTTAACTTAAGGTGCTGGTCTGTGCCTTAGCTGTTAACTTGAGGTGCTGGTCTGTGTTTTAGCTGTTAAAATGAGGAGTTTTATCTGATAACACGAACTGATCTGTGTTTCATCTTCTAACATGAAGTAATCTGGTCTGTGTTCCGGCTTTTAACATGATAAACCTGTATGTGCTTCGGATAACATGAGGAATTGGTCTGCTTTTCGGCTTTTATCATAATAAATTAGTGTGTGTGTCGGTTAACATGCTGATTTTGTCTGTGTTCCATCTATTAACATGATTAACATCACTTCAACATGACGACCTGGTCTGTGTTGCAACTTTTAACACAATCAACTAGTCTGCGTTCCTAGTGAAAGAGGATACATGTTTTTATTAGCTATTATGCCAACATGCATCAGCTAGCTGGGTCAGCACTGGATATAGCCACAAACTTTCAACAAATTATAGTGTGAACAAGGTAATATTTTGTGAAGGGATTCAGAGAAACCGGTTAGCCGGACTCGAGTCCTGGAGGTGGGAAGTACAATGCCTACACTTTAAAGGAGGGGCTTGAGATATTGGCTGTTTGGAGTGACATCTAAACTGTCATATCTGGGCACTTCTGCAAAGACTGATTATGTGCGAATGATGGTGAAAGTGTTTTCTTTTTGTGTCATCCTGCATCGGTAGGAGAAGGCCGGCGTGTTGAATATATATATATATATATATATATTGTAGGTAGCAGGGTGGTAGACAGCAACCGCCAAGGAAGGTACTACCGTCTGCTGAGTGTAAAACGGAAGCCTGTAATTGTTTTACATGATGGTAGGATTGCTGGTGTCTTTTTTATCTGTCTCATAAATATGCAAGATTTCAGGTACGTCTTGCTACTTCTACTTACACTTACGTCACACTACACATGCATGCACAACAATATATATACACACCCGTCTGTGTTTTCTTCTATTTTCTTACTTGTTCTTGTTCTTGTTCTGGTTTATTTCCTCTTATCTCCATGGGGAAGTGAAACAGAATTCTTCCTCAGTAAGCCATGCGTGTCGTAAGAGGTGACTAAAATGCCGAGAACGAGCGGCTAGTAACTCCTTCTCCTGTATATATTACTAAATTTAAAAGAAGAAACTTTCGTTTTTCCTTTTATGCCACCCCGCCTCGGTGAGATGCGGCCGATGCGTTGAAAAATATATATATATATATATATATATATATATATATATATATATATATATATATATATATATATATAGTACACACATACATACTCCCCCAATGTGCCCAGCGTTAGAGAAAACATGTCTAGTGTTCTCACTGGAAACCTAACGTCTTTGTGGCATGGTGGCGTAGTGGTCTAGGACGTCGAGAGAGTAGCTAACTTCCCGGGAGGCAGACTAGATGACTCGGGTTCAAATCCCGGCTAGTTGCATTATGTTCTTTGCACCACTTGTTTCCATGCATGTAGCAGGTCTTATGGTGTAACCACCCAACTATAGAGATTTCATAGAAGGATTGTACAACCAGCACTTCTATGACAATACTGTATCAGCGGTACCAACTGTGACCTACTGTCTCATCCCACAGGTCACCTCTGTGGTTGAATGTTTGCAGCTTTGAGTCCGTACATGCATGGACTGCAGTTCGAGTTCGAAGTCCCATTTATTTGTATTAAAAAATAATTAAGAGAATGAATAGTTATAATTCCATGGCTGGAATAATTCATAGCTCACCTACAGTGGCCAGGATGGTTCGGAACATCGTCTTTTTTTATGTTCAGTTTGTGGCTTGATTTCGAAATCAAGCCACACTTTATTACTTAGTAACCCTAAGAATGTTTTTTTTTTTTTACATTATACAGTAAATATTGTTCATTCTACTGCGAATATTCTTGAGATATATTGTGTCTATGCAACGAAAAAAAGTTTTCCTGTTTCATAGGGATTTTTATTGCATTACGAAATTCTGGATTACTCTTAATATATAAAAGAAAATGAACGCCAAACTGGTGTAAGGACGAGAAACGATGACGAAATGAGGGAATAAAATTTCGTTGTTGATGCGACTTACCTTGATTGGCTGTCAGGTGTCAAAGTTGTGTTGCAGCAGTGACGTGCTGGATCACCTGCGAGATTGATCACAAAACACTCGCATGCAATTTTTTTCAATTCATTGCTAATTATATAAGCATACAGGGTAAATACATAAATAATAATTCGAGTCACTATCTCTAAGGTTTTTTATATTCCTGTTAACTAGCGTTTCAATATGATGTTTATTCTCAGAAAGTTGCATATATGGTAAATCAAAACACTAGATTATGCTGTAAGTACTCAAAACAAATCGCCATGTAACCGATTAATAAACTAATGTACATCAGTACCAATCATTCGATCCGTAAGAAAGAGATCGGCCGTAAAACCGTAGTAGCTGGCGCGCTCACCAGACGGTGCTGAGAGCCACTAGGGAGAGAGCCAGAGCGACAGTGGTGCGGGAAGTGCCGTCAGCAAGCCCAGTACTGGGAGACTGGTAGAAGCAGCAGCAGCCACCCAGCTCAAACCTCTGCTGCGCCTGTCTCACACCCGCGCTTCAATATGCCTATTTCGATAATTACTGGGGGGATAAACAAAGTCGTCTGTCATTCTTAAATGATATTATGAAAAGAGATTAGCATTGAGTGCATGCGTCTGGTGGTCTAGGGATCAACTAACCTTCACTATTACTATCTTCAAAGCCGATTTAAAAATGCCGGAAGTATACTAGAAGGTATGAATGGTATCGTAATCGAAGATCTATTTGTTTTACATTTCTCTGCAAATTGATGACGTGACGTAATTCTGTCATTTCAAATTGATTTAGAATCCATCTGGGGCGAGGTTCAGAAAATAAGGTGAGCTTGATGTTCTCAATAGAATTTGATCGTTCCTTTATTTTGACTATAGCCAGCGCTTAGAAACAGTTAAGAAACAAGAAAACTTTCATTGAAAATCATATGTATTGAAATAATTCGCTCATTTCACGGTTTATTTTTTTGGTCCTCAGAAAAACCAGGCAACATGCTTGCCTTAGGTTGCCTCTGACATACGAGTATGATATGCTGGAGGGCAAAGGCATATGAGATATGATCAAAGAGGAAATTAGAATAAAAATAGTGGAAGAGTATGAAGGGTAAGGAAAGAGGTATGAGTCAGGCGAAATATGATCAAAGAGGAGACTAGGAAAAATAATGGGAGAATATGAAGGGAAAGGAGAAAGGCATAGGAAGGTAAAAGATCAAAGTTGTGGAGAGTGAATTCGTGGAAATGAACCGCTAACAGATGACTTTACGATCTTTATCGAGGTTATCTGCAGACAAAACTTAAATTACTTCTGTCGTGAAGAATGAGGTCCTGGTGGTAAAGTAAAAGGCTCTCTCCCCGCCCTCTAGTCATGCAGATTTAATAGGAAAGGCAGTTGTCATTTTTTATGTAGGTAGATTATATATATATGTAGTGCCGAACAGATAAATCTGGTCAATTAGCAAGAACTCATTTAAAATTAAGTCCATTCTAAAATTTTCTCTTATACGTT
>WNWK01013440.1:0-55358 GCA_009830355.1 Cherax destructor
CATGTCAGTGGCTCTCCTTGCACTCAATTTACATTGTAACTTCCGATACCCATGTAATCTGCAATGAAATAAAATTTGTTTGTTTGTTTGTTTGTTTGTTTGTTTTAAATGCTTTTGTAAGTATATTTTTGGGGGTGTAAAAGGACTAGTCTATTTTACATTATTCCTTATGGGGATAAATTCGTTTGGTAATGGCACTTGAACAGCATTCTCGAACGAAAAAATATCGTAACTCGAGGTACCACTGTATATCTACCGAGCAAGATCACGAGATCTATCGAAGCACATCAACAAGAATGCGGTTTCCCCACCATAAGTATGTACATTGTCATAGTTACCATCTGGCCAGTAGGTATGTTGAGATAATGTGTGTCTGCGGTGGGAATGATAAGGGTCTCCAGTGAACACCCAGAAAACAGATAAGGGGTGAGTGGATGTTAATTAATTGTGCTCTCTCCTCCTCCTCCTCAATCAGTCTTATATCCTATATCTAAAACCATACAGTACACTAAAATTAACAATACCATAATTATTCTTATTATCTATTCAGATTTGTTTAAACTGGTCTAGTGTGTTAACAACCATCAGGTGGTGACCGGTCAGGGTCAACCCGCCGCTGCCACTGGCCCAGTGGTTCGCCGGTCGGGAGTTTGAACTCTGACGGTCGAACCGTGTGAGTTTGTTTCATCGTGTCATACGTTGTGAGTCTAGTGTGGGTCAGAGGGCGAAGGGAGTCATTTCAGGACCAGGGTGACTCAAGTTTCTCACACACTTCAAGGGAGCGACTGCGGTAAAATTATACTAGTCGGTCATCTCCCCGGGAGATTGTTTGTTGTAAGTGGCTGTAACCCAGATAGACAATCTCTCTTAATTCCCCACATCATGTTTCTTAGTTTTTCACTAAATGAGTAAATATTGGAGTGAGGTACAGTGGTCCCTCGACTTTTGGTCAGTCCGAGTATCGGTGATTTCGAGTTTCAATGGCTTTTTTCAGTCAAATTTTCCCTCGCCAACCGGTCATTCCCTCGCCAACCGGTCATTCCCTCGACTATCGTTCTGGGTACCAGACCTGTCCGCCTGCCCACGCAGGCATCGTGAGCCAGTCTAGCGTTGTTTACCATTGAGAGAACATTACCCAGCGCGCTCAAACATTTCACAATAAATTTATTGTGTTTATTGCTGGCTTAGTGATTGTCACTGTGAAATAAGTCACCATGGGTCCAAAGAAGCTTCCTAGTGGCACCCTTGTGGTAAAGAAAGTGAGGAACACCATCGAACTGAAGAAGGAGATTGTGGAAAAATATGAGTGGCGTACGTGTGAGTGAGCTTGCCAGGATGTACAACAAAAACTAATCTATCACCTCTATCCTGGCAAAGAGAAAAGAAATCAAGGAAGCTAATGTTGCAAAAGGTGTTGACATGTTTGCCAAAAATAGATCGAAAACAGTGGATGAGGTTGAAAAGTTGTTGTCAGTGTGGATCAATGAAAAACAGATAGCGGGTGATAGTGTTTCCACGACAATAATTTGTGAAAAGGCAAGGCAGTTGCACGCAGATCTTGTCAAAACAATGCCTGGAACCAGTGCTGATGCAAGTGATTTTAAAGCCAGCAAAGGCTGGTTTAAGAGATTTAAGAAGTGTAGTGGCATACACAGTGTTGTGAGGCATGGTGAGGCAGCCAGTTCAGACAAACGTGCGGCTGAAAAATTTGTGCAGGAATTCAAGGGGTTCGTAGACACTGAAAAATTTGAACCCCAACAAGTGTTAAATTGTGATGAAACAGGCCTGTTTTGGAAGAAAATGCCAAACAGGACCTACATTATTCAGGAGGAAAAGGCACTGCCAGGACACAAGCCTATGAAAGACAGGCTAACTCTCATGTCGTGTGCTAACGCTAGTAGGGATTTTAAATTGAAGCCTTTAATGGTTTATCACTCTGAAAATCCCAGTGTTCAAGAAACACAATGTGAACACGAATAATTTGTGTGTTTTGGAAGGCTAACACCAAGGCATGGGTCACGGAGGCAATTTTCCTGGAATGGTTCACTGGAGAGTTTAGCCCCAGTGAGAAAAAATACCTCCTGGAATAGAAATTGCCACTCAAGTGCCTCCTGCTACTGGACAATGCTCCTCCTCATCCTCACAACTTGGAAGACTATTTGTCTGAGGACTTCAGTTTTATAAAAATGAAGTTCTTACCTCCTAACACCACTCTTCTCATCCAGCCCATGGACCAGCAGGTCATTTCTAACTTCAAGAAACTGTACACAAAAGCAGTGTTTCAAAAGTGCTTTGAAGTAACCTCGGACACTGAGTTGACCCTAAGAGAGTTCTGGAAAGATCGCTTCAGTATCCTCCATTGCATATGCCTTATAGGTAAGGCTTGGGAGTGACTTCCAGGACTTTGAACTCTGCTTGGAGACCACTGTGGACGGATTGTGGTGAAAAAGAGGGATTTTGAAGGATTTGAGGCTGACCCTGACGACCCTGTGCCTGTTGTGGAAGATATTGTGGCATTGGGGAACATCCTGGGGTTGGAGGTGAGTGGTGAGGATGTGGAAGAGTTGGTGGAGGAGCACAGGGTAGACCTAACCACTGAAGAGCTGCAAGAGCTTCATCAGAAACAGCATCAGACAACAGTAGAGGAAATTGATTCACAGGAGGAGGATGGACAGGGTGAGGTAGTAACTTCTTCAGAGATTAAGGAAATTTGTTCTATGTGGACTATGGTGCAGACATTTGTTGAAAAACACCACCTGAGCAAGCTCAAACAAGCCACATCTGCAACTCGTTCAATGACAAAACCTTGTCCCACTTCAGGAAAATGTTAAAGAGGTGCCAAAAACAGAGCACTCTTGAGAGTTATTTTTCTAGACAAGGTCTAGTGACTCTCAAGCTGGTCCTAGTGGGATTAAAAAACAAAGAAGGGAAGTAACCCCAGAGAGGGACTTGTTACCTGAAGTCCTTATGGAGGGGGATTCCCCTTAAAAACACTAACCCCTCCCCCTGTCCTCCTCCCTATCTTCCAGATGCCAGCAACTATCTTCAATAAAGGTAAGTAAATGTTATTTTAAATGTTTAATTATAAATTTATTACTTTATATATGTACAGTGGTCCCTCGGTTTTCGTGCATCTCCAAACTCGAACATTTATGTAAGTGTATTTTCGTAAGTGCTGTTGCAAGTGTATTTTTGGGGGTCTGAAATAGACTAACCTACGTGACATTATTTCTTAAGGAAGTAAATTCGTTCGGTAATGGCACTTGAGCAGCATTCTGGAACGAATTTTCGGCAAAAACCGAGGGACCACTGTATTTATAATTGTTTTGTGTATGTAAAACTATAATTAATCTTCACAAAATTAATTTTTTGTGAATATTTTTGGGTATCTGGAACGGATTAATTGTATTTACATTATTTTTTATGGGAAATAAGGTTTCGACTTTCGAACAATTCTAGTTACGGTCTAGCTCCTGGAATGGATTATGACCGAAAGTTGAGGGACCACTGTACTCTATAGATTGCTCCAACTGTTAAAGATTTTTTAAAGCCTTTGGATTTAAATTTAGCAAATGTATATTAACCATATTCATCCCTTGTGCAAGCAGAATCTATACATTCAAGTTCATCATCATAGTATATATTATTATTATAATAAAAAAAGCGCTAAACCACAGGGGTCATACAGTGTGGCAGGATGCAGGGAGAATGGGTTGTAAGAGGGAGAGGGATGATTAGTAGGGTATGGAGTGCAGCAGGACAGTGGATAGTGCAGGGAGAGAGGATAGCAAGAGATTGAAGTAGAAGGGACTGACGGGAGTGCTAGAGGTATAACCTTCAGAGTTTGTGCAGTAAGTCAGTTGCTGTCAAAAAGTCAATGAGAGAGTCACGATTAAAGTAGGGTCCATCAGCAAGAAGGGAAGTTAAAGAAAGGGCCACAGAGCGAAGACGACATTGGAGGTAAATTCAGCGTGCTCGTTGATAAAGTGGGCAGTCCAACAGAATATGGCGAACAGATACTAGGACCTGACAATGCTCACAGAGAGGGACAGGGAGCCTCTCCATGAGATACCCATAAGACGAGTGTGGCCAATGCGAAGACAGGAGAGAGTAGTCTCCCAACCTCGACATTGGTGACAAGAAGAAGGCCAGAAACCTATACATGTACTCGGTTTAATAGAATAAAGTTAGTTATTTAGCAGGTCAGACCAGCGTTGTTCCCAACGGGTGCGAAGGTGGGTAGCAATGACTGCAAAATAGTCCGTGAATGGAACACCTCTAAATGAAACTGGAAGGTCATGTACTGCTGACCACGCAGCAGTGTCTGCCTGTTCATTGCCCTGTACGTCAAACTATGGGGTGAGGTGTATCAAATTTTCGGATAGCCTCTAAAGCACTAAGGGAGTCTGAAACGACCACAAATGGTGACACAGACATAGATGCAATACAGATAAGTGCCACAAGAGGGGCATACAATTCAGCCGTAAATATGCTAGTCGAGGGTAATAGATGCCCTCGCACGACGCTGTCCGGAAACACTGCTGCAAATCCGACACTGTCAGATGACTTTGAACCATCGGTATGCACTGTGATGGCATGGGAATGAGAACGGAAGTGGTCAAGAAAAAAAGAGCGAGAAGCCGCCATAGGTAGTTGGGCTTTCGCGCAAGGCAGAGGAAAAGAACAAACACGGACAGCAAGAACTTCCCAAGAAGGTAGGAATAAGGGAGATGTCACATGAACATATAAAGGTGGTAGCTGAAGGGAAGACAAGAGTGAATGTAGACGAAGAGAAAAGGGACAAAGTAAACAGGAGTGACGGACAAATAAAGAGCGTCTACTAACATCTGTGACAATCCTATACATGGAAGGATTGCGGAGGTCATGAGAGCGAACATAATAGCGAAGGCAATGTGCATCACGACGATCGGACAAGGAAGAAATGTTCGCTTCTACATAGAGGCTCTCAACCAGGAAAGAACGAAATGCACCAAGGCATAAACGCAATCCCTGGTGATGTATGGGATTAAGGCTGGAAAGAGTAGCAGGGGAGGCCGCCGAATACATCTGGTCACCATAATCGAGTTTCGATAAAATTAGGGCAGAATGCAGGCGGAGAGTTCTACGATCAGCCCCCCATGAAAGATGTGCTAGGGTTTTAAGGAGGTTCAGCCGGCTATGACAAGTCGCCTTCAGAGAGGTAACGTGAGGTTTCCAGGACAATAGACGGTCAAACAGGAGGCTGAGAAACCTGACAGAATCACATTCTAGGATAAGTGAGCCGTATAGGTACAATGGATGATCAGAGACCACTGAACGTCTAGTAAAAGTAATTTGATGAGTTTTGCCACTAGAAAATTTAAATCCATGAGTGGTGGCTCATTCGGAAACCCGGCTGATGGCATGCTGAAGGGAAACTGCAATGAGGTGACAGTCAGCACCCGCACAAGCTATAGCAAAGTCATCAACATAAAGCGATGACCAAATATTGGATGGGAGAACAGATGCCAGATTATTTATAGCAAGGAGAAAGAGTGTTGTGCTCAGAACACATCCCAGGGGGACACCTTCAGCTTGGATAAACTCCGGGGAAAGCTCATTACTAACCCGGACACGGCAATGTCTTTCAGTTAAGAAGGCCTTAAGAAAAAATGGTAGACTGCCACGGAGGCCTAAGGAGTGAGGCTTCTCAAGGTCAAAAAATATGGCAATAACTGAGTGGTTATTAGCAAAGGCATTACGAATATACATATCCAAGCGTAGTAAGGGGTCAATGGCAGAACGGCCCTTACGAAAGCCATATTGACTAGTGGAGAGACTACTGTGCATCTCTAAATACCACATCAAACATCTATTAACTAGACGTTCCATCACCTTGCAAACTGCACTGGTAAGAGCGATGGGACGGTAGTGGGAGGTATCATCTCCCGTAGTACCTGGTTTACAAAAAGGGAGAACAATAGCAGACTTCCACAGTTAAGGAATAACTCCTTGCGACCATATAAGATTAAAGAGTCATAAGAGGACAGTAAGAGCAGACTGATGTAAATGCTGTAGCATATGAATATGTATGCCGTCTGGCCCAGCTGCCGATGATCGGCAAGCAGAGAGTGTTGCCTCCAGTTCTTGAAGGGAAAAAGGCACATTATGATTATTATATTCAAAAGCAAGTATTAAACCAGTATGGATCATACAGAACCTGGAAAATGAGAGGGATGAAGGGTAATCATATTTGATCCAAGGAAAGAGCGGGATAACTATAATTTCTCAGATTAAGAGCCTATTACCAGCAACAAACCTTAAAACACATTCTCTAGTGAGTTAGGTAAGGTGTGTCAGGAAACAGGACAAGCATTTCTAAGGCAGGTCTTAATCATATGACCCGCAGCTGGAGCTTTAGGTCATCTGACTGATGCTTTCCATTGGCTTACTGGTTTACCCCTTTAAAAATTAGAGTTATACTTTTTTAGTGAGTGAACTCTCATGTGTTGTATTAGATGTGATTTACGAGAAAAAACTTTTAGACACTCTGAACACTGATATGGTTTTTGTTGTGTATGAACTGGCATGTGTTGTATTAGATTTGATTTGCGAGAAAAATCTTTTAGACATTCTGAACACTGATATGGTTTTTCTCCTGTATGAACTCTCGTATGTAGAATTAGAAGTGATTTACATGAAAAGTCTTTTAGACATTCTGAACACTGATATGGTTTTTCTTGTGTATGAACTCTCATATGTAGTATAAGATTTGATTTACGAGAAAAACCTTTTAGACACTCTGAACACTGATAAGGTTTTTCTTGTGTATGAACTCTCATGTGAAGTACTAGACTTGGTCTCTGTGAAAAGTCTTTTAAACACTCTGAACACTGGTATGGTTTTTCTTTTGTATGTACTCTCATGTGTAGTATTAGACTTGATCTGTGTGAAATTTTTTTTTTACACTGAGAACACTGATATGGTTTTTCTTGTGTATGAACTCTCATGTGTCGCACTAAACTTGATTTCTGTGAAAAGTCTTTTAAACACTCTGGACAATGATATGGTTTTTCCTGCGTATGAATTCTCATGTGCTGTATTAGAATTAATTTATGTGAAAATTCTTTTAGACATTCTGAACACTGATAAGGTTTTTCTTGTTTATGGACTCTCATGTGTTGTATTAGACCTGATCTCTGTTTAAAGTCTTTTAGACACTCTGAACACTGATATGTTTTTTCTTGTGAATGAACTCTCATATGCTGTGTTAGAGTTGATCTCCGTGAAAAATCTTTTAGACACTCTGAACACTGATATGGTTTCTCTTGTGTATGAATTCTCATGTGGTGTTTTAGATTTCCTTTCTGTGAAAAATCTTTTAGACATTCTGAACACTGATATGGTTTCTCTTGTGTGTGAATTCTCATGTGTTGAATTAGATTTGATTTTTGTGAAAAATCTTTTAGACATTCTGAACACTGATATCTTTTTACTCCTGAAGGAACTCTCATGTTTTGTATCTTATTTTTTGTCTGAAAAGTCATTTAGGCCCGTAACCTTTTCACTGTCAGAATCCTCAAAATTTAATGTGGTGACAGTGTCAATTTTTTAAAAGGTAAAAAATTGATTATTCAAAGGTAATGACACAGAAAATGCAACATTTGTTGGAGAAATCTTAAAAAAATTATTCAGGCACAATTTATGTATCAGTTATTTTGCCCACTTCTAATCCTATTTTAAACCAATTCCAATGATCAAGTCAGCTCAATTCTAGTGAAATGCCTTCTGTTCTGTCGATTGACCACAGGAACCCAACCATTCAAATATCAGATCTACCTAATAATTTTCATAAAAGTAGGAAATTTGGCCAATAAAACAAACTAAAAATATATATAATTTAAAAACAGTCAAAATAAACACTGATTAACTTCCTAAAGCAGCTCAATCTGTTAGACATTATTTTTTTGAGAAATCAGAACTGACAGACCTACATTTACAAAGTCTAGGGATGACAAAGAACACCAAACCTCTATGATGTGTCAGAGACTCTCACCAGGTCAAAAAAGACTACCACTAAAACATATATATTGGCATAGTGATAGTTACGCAGTGATTATCCTAAACAGCTGAGTTCTACTGTCAGTTGAAGAAAGAGTAATGATAATAAGAATTAACTATAGGTAAAAATGGGGAACAGCATTGTGGTAATACTTGAGTATAGAGTAGTGATGATGGTGGATGAACAATAATAATAACGGGGAACAGATTAGAGATGTTGAAGAACACTGTGGGCATTACAGCCACTAAAGCAGCCTTGCATAAGTTCATTAATTACATTCCCAGCCTTCTATGTATAACCATATTTCTCTGTTAATTACATTCCCAGCCTTCTATATATAACCATATTTCTCTGATCAGTAAAACATACCCAAGAATAACTGGACACACTTTAGGTCATTACAAAAACTTGAAGCAGGTTCAATGAAAACCTTTAAAACACACTGATTGGGGTGTGTACGAGGCTAGAGATAATCCGCCCCTTAAGAAAATTGCCAAGATGTGAATATTTCTGCCACTTTGAGCCCTATTTCAAACTATTTCTAGTCTGAAACCAACTAAAATGATCTCTTTCACTAGTAGGTCTTCTATTCTCTCAGCTGACATCAAGAAACACTCAATAAAACCATAAAAATAACCCTGGGAATTCACAAACAATTTGCTTTATAAATCAAATACAAGGTTACAGGTTTACTTTTCTCTATTGTGCACTGGAAAGGGAAAGCTTTCTTTTATACTGTGCACACTTAGTGTACATACTAATTCTCTAATATCTAGGCTAAAAATTACCACTAAAAGCATATTTGAGAGTGCTGTGTTTAAAACAAAGTTCTACAAAGCATTAATGACATTTAATACTGATATTTCATTCCTGCTTAATGAACTCTTATATATTACATGTATTTTGAAATTTTAAACTAAAGAATATTTGCGAGAAAGGTCATTGAGACACACTGACAACAAAAGTCTTTCAGTAATGTCTCTTCTTTGTTGTAGGAAATACATTCATAAATAATTTTAAAAGTAAAAATAAATTACAAGTACAATAAATTAAAAAAATATTTATTAAATCTTTAAATGAAATAATTTCCTAACATTGAGCATGAGAGCACAGAAGGTGCTTGTGTGTGCACACACTTGATGCAAATTCAAATTACATCTGGTAAAAAGCAATGTAGTGATACATGTCTAAATGATACAGTGAAATAATTATTTATAAATTGGATTTATGATTTTTCAACTTTTTTGTATAAACAATGTAAACAATCATAAAAATATTGTCTTAAATAATACTTTATATTATGATTAACAACAGCACACAGCATCAACATGAGTGTACAGGATAATAATGTTATACAGAAAATATAATATCCTGGCCACAGTCAATATATGGTAGTAAAGTAATACAGATGATGGATTATAATATTTTGGTCATATTCAGGAAATATAATTTGTATGTAGGTCTGAGTATTAAATTCAGGAACACTAGGTACAAGAGATAACACAGACAATTGAATATGATATTACTTCAGATTTTTTAAAGTAATATAGTTCAAGATTAATATCCACCAGATGCTGAGTGTGGATACAAATATCAAAATAATGTGGTGAGCTGCATGATACAAGTACATACAGATATTCACAATGTATTTATGACAATGTGGTCAACATTGCTAAACTATTTCTGCAGCATTTTTGACCACTTACATCACTTTCATTGTACTAGGTGCTACAATGTATGCACTTAGTACAATGAGATGCTGACCTGCAAGAAGAAAGAATACATTAGCTAAGAACTGATTTTTTTTTTTTTTTATGCTGATATTTAGTCAAATGCATAGACATTTTGTGTTTGTTCTTTTTAACAGTGGTCACAGTGTCAGCATTTAACCTTTCAGGGTCCAAACTGTAGTTCTACGTCATGAGCTCAGCTCACTCAGATAAGCTTTGAGGGGCAAATTTGGGCCTAGATATGAGAGAATACATCTATGTGGTAAGTGTGCACCACATAAAACAAATCCTGCAGCACACAGTGCATAATGAGAGAAAAAACTGAAACCGCAATTTTCGATTAAAAGAGCGACTTTGCAGTGTTTTTTCGTGTACTTTGTATAGTTGTATTTGCGATTTCTTGGTCTCATTTGATAGAATGGAAGATATATTACAGATATAGAGATGATTTCAATTGGTTTTAGTACTGCAAATGGCTTGAAACTGAGCTCAAAATATCGGAAATGTTAAATTTTTGCCTATGTTCAAGAGTAAACAAATGACCTCACACGTCTAATACGCGCCAGCTGGTGGGTCTAATATATGCTCACAAATGTGGTGATATTATTTGTACAATTATTACAATATTGCATAACAGTAAATCTTCCATTATTTGGTTTGAATAAAAATTCATTATGTGAATAAAAAATAAAAATGGAATTAATTTGTAAAGACTAAAAAGTAACTAATGAACAGAGGAAATGTTAGTTTAGTGCCAGGAATGCCTGCATTGCTTATTATGCACCCTATTTTGAAATTGGAATATTTTGAACTTTGAGTTAATTAAATTGGCTAAATTACCAATTTCCAACCACTTTATTTTGTAGTTGAAACAATTGACTGGGCGATTTCTTGTGCTCAATCGATAGAAGTAATACTAGTGAAATAGCTAAGAATTTGGTCGACTGGAATAATGTAATTGGCCTAAAATTGGAGTCAAAGTTGGCAAAATCGCCGATGCGTAAATATCGCTGACATATCAAAATTCATGATAGCATAATTTTGTAAATTTTCAATCAAATTTCGTACTTTTTGTTTTATTACCTTCAGAAAAAGATTCTCTACCATTTCATAAGAAAAAATAAGAATTTTTTTTTTTAAATTCTTGGACACAGTGATGCCTATGCTAACCTTCCTATGGTGTAGAAATATACCTAGTTGGATGAATCTTATTGAAGCTAGCTGGCCCAGTGGCTTATGCGACGGTCTGGAGTTTTGAGACTCTCTGACCGCGGGTTCGAACCCCACCCATGGTATGGTTTATTTGGTGCAACATCCTCTCCATTCATACTAGAAGCTACTCTTAATACACATTTGAAGAAATCTGAAAGTCCCTTCAAAGAAATCTTAGAGAAAAGTTTCTAAGTGGATAATCTTCAAGGTACTGTGAATAAAGAGGAGGATTTGAAATCCTTATACAGAGAAGCTAACAAGGAGATGAAAGAAGCAAATATGCCTCTAAGGATGTGGAATACAAATTTAAAACAATTAAGGGAACTTATCAAAGAAGATTTCCCTGAAGCTGAAATTCCTGAATGCAACAACATGCTTGGACTTAATTGGAACACACAGGAAGACACTTTGAGCCTCAAAAGGATAAACAATAAAACTTGCAGTACACTCAGTAAACGTAGTTTACTGTCAGAGGTATCACAATGTTTTGATCCTCTAGAACTCGTCTCACCAATTTCCATAAAGGGTAAAAATGCGTGTACAAGATGCTTGGAAGCTTAAAATAGGTTGAGATGAGAACTTGCCTCTAGAAATGAGTCAAGCATGGGATGAAATATCTAAGGAGTTTAACCCTTTGAGGGTCAAGAGGCCCTCTCCCAGAAGCTTTGTTCTCGTAGGGTTTGAGAAAAAATTTTAAGAAAAAAATACATGTATTTTTTCTTACTGCAAATGACTAATCTTTTGCTCCATTCATAGCGAAACTCACCAAGCAACTTAGTGGGAAATGATGGAAACACAAATTTATGACTACTCCAGCAAGTAATGGTATACGATCGTCATTAGCATCCGGTGATTACTTACTTTGCTTCCTATTTTTATCCAAAATTCCATGTATACAGCTCTAGCTAAAATTATAGCTGTATTCCTTTTGCTGCTAGAACTCATGCATTTTCTATTGATTCAGTGCACAAGAGTTCATTATGCAGCTTAGAATTAAAGACACATGAGCCTTTTATGACTGCTCAGAAGGAAGTACTCATATGTGACATTCAAAGGGCCAGGGTTCAACTTCATGAAGATAGTAGAAACAGTACATTCTGATCTGGGGCAACTGACAAGCTGAAACTCTAATTAATTCACCATTAGGGGTCCCAAAATTGACTGCAGTCATTACATCATCATCCAACAAAGTGTACTTGATCATCTCACTATTGAAAAAACTGTGATCTGTAGTGATAATGAAGCAGTTCTTCAGTGGTTAAGAAATAATAAGAGTAAGTTGGTCTATGTACAGAATAAAGTAGCAGAAATAAGAGAGATGCAGAGAGACTATCTCTTTCTCTACGTCTCTACACAATAGAACCCAGCTGACATGTTGTCAAGTGGTGTCCCACTCAAGAACTTTGTGGATAATAAATTATGGCTCCATGGACCAAACTGGCTCTAATGAAAATAACTGGCCACAGCAAAAAGCTCACATTATGCCAGAAGAAACAGTCTGGTTAAACACAGCAGAAATAATCTGTTTAAATACAGCAGACACAACAGAAATAGTCATTGATTTATCTAAATACTCCTCTTTGGGTAAACTCTTAAAAGTTATAGCTCTTATCTTTAAATTCATTAAAGGGATAAACCCTAATTATGAATCACTTGATCCCATTAAATACTGGATAAAGCAAATACAGAAAGATGTTTTCTCTACAGAGTATAAATTTCTGGAAACTCAGGATAAATACCCAAAGAAACCTGATATGATTAATGCTTTAGGACTTTATCTCGACTCAGAAAAGATTATAAGATGTCGAGGAAGAATTTATAATTCTTCACTACCTAAGGAAACAATACATCCAATATTGATCCCCAAGAATCATTGGCTAACAAGACTGATTGTTCAAAACACCCACAGTAATGTGTTACATGGTGGGGTGGCTGAAACTCTTTGTCACATATGACAATCCTACTGGATACCTCAAGGTCAACAAAGTGTGAAAAAACAAATAAGGGACTGTATTACTTGTCGTCACTATGATATGCGAGTATGTCAGTATCCAATTCCACCTCCATATCCTTCTGAAAGACTATGTCATGTCACTCCATTTGAAGTGAAAGGTGTAGATTACACTGGACCAATAATTTTAACTAAAACAGTTAACAAAGTTCCCATCAAGGTGTACATCTGTTTGTTCACCTGTGCTACGATTAGAGCAGTACATCTAGAAGTAGCCACTGATATGTCTGCTGAAACCTTTATCAAATTATTTAGAAGGTTTGTAGCCAGAAGGGCATGTCTCAGACTGATGATATCAGACAATGCAATGAACTTTGTTGCTGGTGCTGCTTATATAAATAAGATCTTTGAGCAGCCATAGGTACAACGGATGCTGAATCAATGCAATTGTCGTTAGAGATTCATTCCTCCTAAATTCTCATGGTACGGCGGATTTTATGAAAGAATGATAGGCATTGTAAAACGTTGCTTAAGACTCTTCATCGTCAGAGAATCGACTTGGAAGAATTTCGTACAGTCGTAACTGAAATAGAAAATAGTCAACACCAGACCTTTAACGTATGTTACCGATGATCTGGACAATTTAGAAGTGTTTAGTCCATCTCATTTACTACATGGCAGAAGGCTCGAACCTGTTCCTCCCATGAATGATAAAGAAATCATAGAGGATCCTACTTATTTCAAACCTGAGCAACTCAGACGTAAATTCAAATACCTTAATAAAGTGATTGAATGCTGGGAGAAAATTTGGCGAGAAGACTATATCACCTCATTGAGAGAACACTTCTATGAAGCTGGTGTTCCTGAAAATTATAAGTCCTTAAGACCTGGTGACATAGTGATTATTGACAATGATGGTCCGAGGTCCCAATGGCCTCTTGGAAAAATTGTGACCATATAACCTGATGCAAATGGAATCATCAGGACAGTTGATGTTTTGAGCAAAGGTGTAGTGAATAAGCGGACAATATGTAAATTAGTGCCGTTAGAATTACACAGTGTTGAAAACAAAAATAAAATTAGTGATTCTCCAGAAACCCCACAGACTAAAGCTGTTCAGAAAAGACAAGCAGCAGTGGTGGCGAGTGAGAAAATCAAATTAATGTTCAGTGAATAGTTCACCTATGGTGAACCTCGCCCCCCAGTGTGGAGAAAAATCTCCAAGAGACAAGGAGGCATCAGCCCTTTCAGCCCCCTTCAGCCCTTTCAAGCCCCTTTCAGCCCTCTCAGAAAGGGCAGATGACATCTTGCTGGCTTCCTGATCAACAGTTTAATAATTACCACGTTTGTACTCTGAACATCACAGAGGTCGCAAACGTAACTTATCTTGGTCACGTATGCCAAGCCTCTTGAGATTAGTGGTAGTGTATATGAGTGATAGACATTTGAGAAAAATGACTCTTTGCCATAGCAGGAAAAGTACAGAAAACTCCTGTTTCACTTTATACACGTGAGGAGCAATCATGAACTCTCAGTGATCGAAATATTCAAAGAACACAAGCATTTGAGTTGCAAACTGTTGCAGTGTTAAGCAAGTAGGGAAATGGTGCTTAGGTCAGCAATATAGGGTTAACGAGGGCAGCAGGCTTCAGATTGCCTTAAGACCCCAGAGGGAATACTAACGCCGAGTTAACGGATAAGAACTCTGTTCCAGTGCGTTTTAGTGAAAAGTGACAATCCAAAGTAGCTGTATATTACAGAGAAGTGTGTACAGCTTCTTGTAGTGACTAATTACTGCTAATGAACAAATATTGAAGTGTGAGCGAGTGTAACAAGGTTTCAAGATGTGTGACATTCCTCAGCGTTCTTCCAGCAAGTCAACGATATCCGTCGTATGGTGAAAACAACACTATAGCTCATGTTACAATGAGCAAGGTAGGTTTTGAAGTTACTTGTTATGCAGGGGACTGCGCAGTTCTTGTGTCACAAGAGCATCAAAATCAACCTATAGATGGTGGTAATACACAGGCTTTTCAGCCCAACCCAGTAAGTTGTTCAGTCTTTAGGTACTGAATATTTGGGTATACGCTCCTCTGGGGCAATATATAATTATTTACACTTACTTATTCCTAACAGCTCCATGGTGGTAGAACACTGGATCGCTTCGGGGGTCTATCTGACTGCGGCTGCAGATAGATGATCCAGCAACAAAGATAAGTACAGTGTTACCCTGTTACTGTACCAGTTGATGTTCTACCAATGTATAAAATACCACAACCCCAAATCCTAAAGTGTCTCTGTGTAGCAAAATAATTGAAAAAAAAAAATCCTATGAAATGATAGGGAATCTTTTCCTGATGCTAATGACACCAAAAGTACGAAAATTGATGGAAAACTTACGGAATTACGCTCTCGCGAAGTTAGCAATCTTGGCGATATTTACGGATCGGCGATTTCGCCCACTTTCAGCCCTATTTTCGGCCAGTTCCATTGTTCCAGTCAACCAAACTCATAGCTATTTCTTTAGAACTCCATTTGTTCTATCGATTGAATACAAAAAACTGCCCATTTATCGATTTCAACTACCCAATAAAGTGGTCAGAAATTGGCAATTTGGCCAATTTCACACAAATTAAAAAAGATGCCAATTTCAAAATAGGGTCCAGAATGAACAATGCAGACATTCCAGGCACTAAAATATAATTTTCTCTGTTCATCAGTTACATCTTTGGGCCCCTCTTATATTACTCTTGCTTTCTATTTTGAATTTTTATTCACTCAAAAAATATAAGATTTGATGTTATGCAGACTACTGCATTATTGTAATAATTGTATAAATAATGTCAACCCATTCGTGACTGCGTATTAGAATGGCTAGTTGGACACTTACTGGAACATCTAGCAAAAATCGAACATTTCCGCTACTTTGAGCTCAATTTCAAGGTCTTTTTCATCGTGAAACCAATCAAAATCATCTATCAAATGAGACCAAGAAAACGAGAATACATCAATAAATACTATATGAAAATACCCTCAAAGTCAGCATTTTAATCCAAAAGCACGGTCAGATTTTTTTTTTTCATATGCACTGCATGTTTCAGGATTTTTTTTATACTGCGCACACTGACCACACAGACCCATTCTCTCATATGTGGGCCTACCAGCTTTCTCCCGCTTGATTTGAAGCCGCTAGAATTTTGGCGTATTAATACGTCAAAAACAATGGCTCGTAAGAAGTATATATACACCCGAAACAGTCCAAGGGTTAATGGATAAATGAACATTTAAATCACTATTACATACCTTTATTGAAGACTCTTATTGGTATATGGAAGAAGGCGAGGAGGGGAGAGGGAGGAGAGGTTATTGTTTGGAAGGGAAATCCCCCTCCATAAGGACTTCAGGTATCAAAGCCCTATCCGGGTTACGTCCCTTCTTTGTCTTTTACTGGCACTATGACCAGCTTGAGAGTCACTGGACCCCTTTCGCACAAAAAAATCTGTAGAGAGAGCTCTGTTTCTGGTGTCTCTTTAAGATTTGCCTAAAATGGGACAAGGCATTGTCATTGAACATGTTGCAGACACGGCTTGCAACAGTTTTATTAGGTTGATAATTCTCCACAAAACTTTGCACCTCAATTTTTTTTTTTTAAATGAAGAGCGCATTTTTATAAATGTTATAGGATAAAAAAAAATTTAGGGTCAGTACTTACCGAGATATAAGCCCGCGAAGTTGGCACTGGATGATCATCTGATGGCAACATCGACTCCTGCCGCTTGCAGAAGTGTTGCCAATATACAGTGGACCCTCGCTATTCGAACACTCCAAAACTCACCCTCATTCCAGAATGCTGTTCAAGTGCTGTTACCAAACGAATTTATTCCCATAAGGAATGATGTAATTAGATTAGTCAATTTCAGACCCCCAAAAATACACTTATAAAAGCACTTACAATAATAAACTTACATAAAAGGGAGAGTTTTGGAGTGTTCGAATAGCAAGGGTCCACTGTACTACCTTTTTATCTCATTTTTATTTTAATTAATATATTTTTTATGTTCTGATAATTACAATTTATAATAGTTCTTATGATTTCATAGCCAATCTTTGTTCTGACACTAATATTAGGCACTGAAATAGTACTCAAATAGTCACAAAATCACTGACAGGTGAACATTTACACCTGCCTTGGTCATTTACTATTGTCTAGAAATATAAACAAAGTATTTATAGGTCTCAGCAATGTTTTAGACATGCTGGAGTATACATGAAACTTCTTGAAGCATGGCGTTATGACAAGAATGACTAAACCGCTAACAGGGTAAGCAGTGGAGTGACACAATGATAGTGCACTGCTGCAGGGAACCCTGACTTTATTTGTTTTCACTGTTACACAAACATGTCTATCTGTCTGTCTAGCTCTGCTTATCTGTCAGTCTAGCTCTGCTTATCTGTCAGTCTAGCTCTGCTTATCTGTCAGTCTAGCTCTTCTTATCTATCAGTCTAGCTCTGCTTATCTGTCAGTCTAGCTCTGCTTATCTGTCAGTCTAGCTCTGCTTATCTGTCAGTCTAGCTCTGCTTATCTGTCAGTCTAGCTCTGCTTATCTGTCAGTCTAGCTCTGTTTATCTGTCAGTCTGGCTCTGCTTATCTGTCAGTCTAGCTCTGCTTATCTGTCAGTCTAGCTCTGCTTATTTGTCAGTCTAGCTCTGCTTATCTGTCTTTCTGTCTGCCTGTGTATCTGTCTTTCCATCTGCTTTTCTCTGTCTCAGGGAGAGGGTGAATTACCTCACCCTGTCCATCTTCTTCCTCCGGTGAATCAATTTCCTCTACTGTGATCTGATGCTGTTGGAGATGAAGCTCTTGCAGCTCTTCAGTGGTTAGCTCTACCCTGTGGTCCTCCACCAACTCTTCCACATCCTTGCCACTCACCTCCAACCCCAGGGAGTTGCACAACAGGCACAGGGTCGTCAGGGTCAGGGTCAGCCTCAAACAATTCAAAATCCCTCTGTTGGACACAATTCGGCCACAACTGTCTCCAAGCAGAGTTCAAAGTCCTGGAAGACACTCCCTCCCAAGCCTTACCTATAAGGCTTATGCAATGGAGGATACTGAAGTGATCTTTCCAGAATTCTCTTAGGGTCAATTTAGTGTCTGAGGTCATTTCAAAGCACTTTTGAAACTGCTTTTGTGTACAGTTTTTTTAAGTTAGAAATGACCTGCTGGTCCATGGGCTGGATGAGAGGAGTGGTGTTAGGAGGCAAGAACTTCACTGTGATGAAACTGAACTCATCAGACAAATAGTCTTCCAAGTTGTGAGGATGAGCAAGAGCATTGTCCAGTACCAAGAGGCACTTGAATCCCAATTTCTTTTCCTGTAGGTATTTTTTCACACTGGGACCAAACACTCTAGTCAACCATTCCAGGAAAATTGCCTTCGTGACCCATGCCTTAGTGTTAGCCTTCCAAAAAACACACAAATTATTCTTGTTGACATTGTATTTCTTGAACACTGGGATTTTCAGTGATACACCAGTAAAGGCTTCACTTTAAAATAACCACTAGCATTACTACACAACATGAGAGTTAGCCTGTCTTTCATAGGCTTGTGTCCTGGCAGTGCCTTTTCCTCTTGAGTAATGTAGGTCAGAGTTGGCATTTTCTTCCAAAAGAGGCCTGTTTCATCACAATTAAACACTTGTTCGGGTTTGAATTTTTCAGTGTCTACAAACCCATTAAATTGAGGCACAAACTTTCCAGCAGCCTCACCATGCCTTACAACACTGTGTATGCCACTATGTTTCCTAAATCTGTCAAACCAGCCTTTGCTGGACTTAAAATCACTCGTATCAGCACTGGTTCCAGGCATTTTGTTGACAAGATCTGTGTGCAACTGCCTTGCCTTTTCACAAATTATCTCCCTGGAAACACTATCACCCGCTATCTGTTTTTCATTGATCCACACCGCCAACAACTTCTCAACCTCATCCACTGCTTTTGATCTATTTTTAGCAAACATGTCAACACCTTTTGCAACATCAGCTTCCATGAGTTCTTTTCTCTTTGCCAGGATAGAGGTGATAGTAGATTTGTTTTTGTTGTACATCCTGGCAAGCTCCCCCACACATACGCCACTCTCATATTTTTCAACTATCTCCTTCAGTTCGATGGTGTTCCTCACTTTCTTAACCACAGGGGTGCCACTAGGAAGCTTCTTTGGACCCATGGTGACTTATATTTCACAGTGACAATCAATAAACACAATAAAATTATTGTGAAATGATTGAATGAGCACGCTGGATAAAGGATAAACAAAGCTAGACTGGCTCACGGCGCCTGCGCGGGGATGCGGACAGGTCTGGTACGCGGGCCGATAGTCGGGGAAACGGCCGATTATCGGGGAAAAATTGGGCCGAAAAAAGCAATCGAAAGTCGAACCGGCCGAAAGTCGGGGGTCCACTGTATATATAGAAAGCCCCTTGTTATACTGAGCATTTCGGGCCAATTAGGTCAGTGTCAAAGGATGCGACCCACACCAATCGACTAACACCCAGGTACCCATTTACTGATGGGTGAACATAGACAACAGGTGTAAAGAAACACGCCCAATGTTTCTACCCTGGCTGGGAATTGAACCGAGACCCTCGCTGTGTGAAGTGAGAGCTTTAGACACCAGGCCACCATAGCCCTGTATAGATAGTGTTTACATTGAAGCATATACAGTGGACCCCCGGCTAACGATCAAAATTCATTGCAGAAGCCTGCTCAAGTGCCATCACCGAACGAATTTACTTCCTTAAGAAATAATGTCACGTAGGTTAGTCTATTTCAGACCCCCAAAAATACACTTCCACAAGCACTTACAATATTATACTTACATAATTGTACGATTTCCGGGGTGATCGTTAGCCGGGGGTCCACTGTATGTGAACAGTATTTAGATAAAGATAGGGAAGTTTTTATGAGAATAGTGAGGCTCAGGTTAGAGTGTGTAGGAGAGAGGGAGATTACAGTGGACCCCCGAGGTTCGGTCATAATCCGTTCCAGGAGCTAAACCTTAACTCGAACTGTTCGAAAGTCGAACCCTTATTTCTCATAAGAAATAATGTAAATACAATTAATCCGTTTCCACCCAAAAATATTCACCAAAAATTCATTTTTTTAAAGAATAAATACTATAGTTTTACATACAGAAAACAATGAGAAATAAATATAAAGGACTAATTATAATGGACAAATGAACAGTTAAATCAGTTTTAACTTTATTGAAGACTCTTGTTGGCGTATGAGAGAGTCGGGAGAGTTTGTTTGGAGGCAGGACAAGATAGTCCTTCAATATGACAATAATATCAACTCTACAGCTTATTTATCTAGCTCAATTCATCTAATATGACATAATAAACAATATTAATAACATAGAAACATGATATAAACTGTAGAATGAATAAAACATGTCATTACGAATGTAAGAAGGACCCGGGTTCAATTCCCGGCAGGTGGAAACATTTCGACGTGTTTCCTTACACCTGTTGTCATGTTCACCTAGCAGCAAATAGGTACCTGGGTTGTTAGTCAACTGGTGTGGGTCGCATCCTGAGGGACAAGATTAAGGACCCCAATGGAAATAAGATAGACAGTCCTCGATGACGCACTGACTTTCTTGGGTTATCCTGGGTGGCTAACCTTCCGGGGATAAAAATCTGAAGAAATCTTATCTTATCTTATCTTAAGGACTGGTGGTAGTGTGTTGTTATTGTTGGGTTTATAAGGGCCACTGACCATAAGCCGTGGTGGGTGGCTGCAGCAGACCAATACCACTATTCACACAAACAATGTACAGTGGGCCCTTGAAAATCGTCCATAATCCGTTCCTGAGAGTCCGCCTATTTTCAAAATGGACGACTTTCAAAACCATTTTCCCCATAAGAAATAATGTAAATCAAATTAATCCGTTCCAGACACCCAAAAGTATTTAAAAAAAAAAAAAAAATTACATGAAATGTACATTTATCTACACAGAAAACAATGAGATATACAGTGGTACCTCGGTTAATGATATCTTTTCGTTCCAGAATGCTGTTCAAGTGCCATTAACAAACGAATTTATCCCCATAAGGAATAATGTAAAATAGACTAGTCCTTTTAGACCCCCAAAAATACACTTACAAAAGCATTTAAAAAAATAAACTTACATAAAAGGGCGAGTTTGGGGACAATCATTAACCGAGGTACCACTGTATAGTATTAAACAGTAATAAATTGACACTTACCTTTATTGAAGAGTTGTTGTGTGGAAGAAGGAAGGAGGGGAGAGGAAGGAGGTATTGCTAGTGTTTGAAGGGAATCTCCTTCCATTAACATTTCAGGTACCAAGTCCTTGCCTTCATGCTACACTCCCTGCATCCCTGCTACACTCTTTACCATAGGGCTAGGAGCTTTCTTTGGGCCCATGATGGCTTATTTAGCAGTTGCAAGCACTAAAAGCAATAAAATAATGACAAAATGTATGGTATGAATGCGTGGGTGGCGGTCACTCGCTGGTAAACAATGGCACACTGACGCTCAATGTGGTGTTTATGTGCCCAGGCGGCTGGGAGGCCACACAGACGCGTTTCAGACGACCGCCTATTTTTAAGCTAACGGACTATTATCAAGACAATATTTTGCCAAAAAAAAGTGGCCTATTTTCAAATTCGCCTATATTCAAGGGAGCCTATTTTTGAGAGTCCACTGTACATAATTTATAAATAAGAAATATTTACACTTTAATTTATAAATAAGAAATATTAGAAATATTTACACTTTAATTTATAAATAAGAAATATTTACACTTACCTTAGAGGAGATGGTGGCAGAGGGTGGCGCTCTTGTCAGTGCCCCTATATTCCTCAAATAACAATGTAGGAGTTAAGTTTCTTGTCGTCATTTTCTATCGCGTAATCGCTTAACTTACTTGCTACACTTTATCGCTGGCTGGTGCTATAGCCTTTATCGACTTCTGAAGCTTCTTTGAACCCATGGTGACTTATTTCACAGTGACAATCACTAAACCAGTGACCACACTGGCGGGGAAAAATTGGACCGAAAAAAGTAATCAAAACTCGAATTGACCGATACTCAGACAGACCGAAAGTCGGGGGTCCACTGTAGTTCCCAGTAAAAGTAGGTCTAATACAGGGATGTGTAATGTCACCATGGTTGTTTAATATATTTATAGATGGGGTTGTACAAGAAGTAAATGCTAGGATGTTGGGAAGAGGAGTGGGATTAAATTATGGGGATTCAAATACAAAATGGGAGATGACACAGTTACTTTTTGCTGATGATACTGTGCTTTTGAGGGATTCTAAAGAAAAGTTGCAAAGGTTAGTGGACGAGTTTGGGAGGGTGTGTGAAGGTAGAAAGTTAAGTGAACATATTTAAGAGTAAGGTGATGGATGAGGATATCAAATGATTTAGATAAAGAAAACTTGGATATCACATTGGAGGGAGTGAGTATGGAAGAAGTGAATGTTTTCAGATATTTGGGAGTTGACTTTTCAGAGGATAGGTTTATGAAGGATGAGGATAACCATAGAATTGATGAAGGAAAAAAGGCGAGTGGTGCATTGAGATATCTGCGGAGACAAAAAGACGTTATCCATGGAGGCAAAGAATGGAATGTATGAGAGTATAGTGGTACCAACACTCACATGGGTGTGAAGCTTGGGTTGTAAATGCTGCAGCGAGGAGGCGGCTGGAGGCAGTGGAGATGTCGTGTCTAAGGGCAATGTGTGGTGTAAATATTATGCAAACAATTCGTAGTGTGGAAATTAGGAGGTGTGGAGTTCCTAAAAGTACAGTGGACCCCCGGTTTACAATGGTCTCCAAACTCGCCCTTTTATGTAAGTTTATTTTTTTAAATGCTTTTGTAAGTGTATTTTTGGGGGTCTAAAAGGACTAGTCTATTTTACATTATTCCTTATGGGGATAAATTTGTTTGGTAATGGCACTTGAACAGCATTCTGGAACGAAAAAATAACGTAAACCAGGGGTCCACTGTATTAGTCAGAGGGCTGAAAAGGGGTTGTTGAGGTGGTTTGGTCATTTAGAGAGAATGGAATAAAGTAGAATGACTTGGAGAGCGTATAAATCTGTAAGGCAGGGTAGGGGTTGTCTTCGAAAAGGTTGGAGAGAGGGGGTAAACTAGGTTTTGTGGACGAGGGGGCTTGGACTTCCAGAAAGTGTGCATGAACATGTTTGATAGGAATGAATGGAGATGAATGGTTTTAGGGACCTGATGAGGTGTTGGAGTGTGAGCAGGGTAATATTTTGTAAAGGGATTCAGGGAAACTGGTTAGCTGGACTTGAGTCCTGGAAATGAGAATTACAATGCCTGCACTTAAAGGAGGGGTTTGGGATATTGGCAGTTTGGAGGGACATCTAAACTGTCGTATCTGAGCACCTCTGCAAAAACAGTGATTATGTATGAGTGATGGTGAAAGAGTTGACTGATGAAAGTTTTTTCTTTCTTTACGGGTTTTTCTTTCTTTTTGGGTCATCCTGCCTCGTGGGAAACGACCAACGTGTTAAAAAAAAAATGGTCACTTTCCACAAAGGCAGGGTGACACACAAAAACAAGAAATACTTTCATCATTCACTCCACCACAGTCTTGCCAAAAGCATGCCAACACTACAGTTAAATAACTGCAACATCAACACCCCTCATTCAAAGCACAGGACTCATGTGTGGTTAACTGGTTTCCCTAAATCCCTTCATAAATGTTACTTTGCTCACACTGCAATAGCACATCATAAAAGCCATTTGCCTCCACTCGCTCCTAACATGATCACACACACTTGCTGAAGTTAAGCCCCCTCGCACACAAAACCTCCTTTACCCCTCCCTAGAACCTTTCCTAGGACAACTCTACCTCCCCTTCCACTAGTTTTTATATGCCCTCCAAGTTATTATATTTTGTTCCAACTTCTCTAAATGTCCAAAACACCTCAACAACACCTCCTTAGATCTCTGGATAATACTTTTAAAAATCCTTCACTTCCTTCTAGTCTCCAAACTACTGATTCTCTGCATTATATTAACACTGCACATTGCCCTCAGATACATCTCCACTGCCACTAGCCTTCTCCTTGTTGCAACATTTGCCATCCATGCTTTACACTCCATGCTTCTCCACAGACTCCTCAGTGTGCCACTCACCTTTTTCCCCACGTCAGTTTTATGAGTCACCTTGTTTTTCATTGACCCATCTGCTTACAGGTCAACTCCCAAATATATGAACACATTAACTTCCTCCATACTCCCTCCCTCCAATCTGATATCCAATCTTTCATTACCTAAATTTTTTGTTATCCTCATCACCTTGCTCTTTCCTAGGTTCACTTTCAATTACCATATTTCACACACCCTCCCAAATTAGTCCACCAACATCTCCAACTTCTCTTCAGAATCTTCCAAAAGCAAAGTGTCATGAGCAACAAGCAACTGTAACAACTCTCACTTTGTGTTAGATTTTTTATCTTTTAATCTTACACCTCTTCCCAACACTCAAGCATTCACTTCTCTTACAACCCCATCAATTGAACAGCCATGGTGACATCACACATCCCTGTCTAAGGCCTACTTTTACTGGGAAATAATCTCCCTCTCTCCTACATACTGTAACCTGAGCCTCCTTATCCTCATAAAAACTCATAACTGAATTTAGAAACATATCACCTATTCCATATACTCATACCATCTGCCAAATTCCTTACCCAATCCACCCTATCATATTATTATAATCAAAACTAAGTGCTAAACTCACTAGGGTCATACAGCACTGCACGGTAGGGTAGCTAACAGTTTAATATTCTTGATCTGAGACTAGGAAGGGTGGAGAGTATAACACAGGCTGAGTTAGTAAGTGCAGTGAGGAGTATTAACCCTTTAACTGTCCAAACGTAGATATACGTTTGTACGCGTACTGCTCCGAACGTAAATCTACATTTTATTTTTCATTCCTTCAAATTTAGTGCAATAGGCCTGAGTCGCCTAGACATGAGAGAATGGGTCTGCGCCCTTAGTGTGCGCAGTATTAAAAAAATCTGGGACCACTTAGTACCTTGTGGGAGCACTAGTTCAATTGAGTGCCAGCTAGAGCAAATAATGTGGCAAACACCATGGGTTCACTGATGTCATGTCGCATTAACACTCCCCTTATAAGAGGAAAGTAAAAATAGGTTCGATAAATACATGAGTGGCTGTGGGTGGGTGTGAGTTGGACCTGACTAGCTTGTGCTACTAGGTCTGATGCTGTGCTCCTTCCTTCAGAGGATGTGACCTGACTGGGGGATGACATGGACCTGCCTTGCATGGGCCAGTAGGCCTTCTGCAGTGTTCCTTCTTTTTTATGTTCTTATATATTCGGCAAGCTGGCTTTGGCTGTCTCTGGCTCTGTGTCTATATCTCTGTCTATATCTCTGTCTATATCTGTCTATATCTATATAATAATAATAATAATAATAATAATAATAATATTTTTATTTCGATGCATGTTACAAGTGTACAGTGGACCCCCGAGTTTCGTAAAAACTTCACTCCTGAAGTCTGCTCAAGCGCCATTACCGAACGAATTTACTCTTTAAGGAAAAATGTCACGTAGGTTAGTCTATTTCAGACCCCAAAAATACACTTCCACAAGCACTGACAATATTATACTTACATAAATGTACGATTTCCGGGGTTTACAAAACTCGGGGGTCCACTGTACACTGTTATTGGTAGTTACAATTATAAAACTGTAATGCAAGGAGAGCCACTGGCATGCCATGGCATTAGGGGCAGTTTATTCTAAAGAGTTATTCACTAAGTACTTAATGCAAAAGAAATTGATTGAGTTTATTCTAGTTCTGTATTATTTTAAATTATAATTTGGTTATACATACTATTAAAAGACAATACAAGAGAAATTGGTTGAGTTTAATCTAGTTATATATTTTATAACAAGTTACAGTATGTTGATGCTATACTAGTATAAAACAATACAGTGTGGTTGATTGTTCAAATCTATATCAATTTATAGTATGTAATTTAGTCATGACAATAGAACAGAAAAATTTATAAGAGTTTCTTCTAGTTATATTTTATTTTATTTTTTCAAATTAAGAAAATGATGATACTATAAGATTTTAAATGACAATATGATGATATGAAATTGCAACAAGTGTTAAGGAGGATAAACATATCAAATTGAGATTATCTTAAGTAAAATAATATTGGGTTTGAAAGTTTGTTACAGTATGAGTATTTAGTATAGGGTGAGTAGGTGATTTTTGAGAAGAGTCTTGATCTATCTGTCCTATATCTCTGTATCTGTCTATATCTCTGTCTATCTATATATATATCTGTAATATCTCTCTCTCTCTCTCTGTCTCTCTCACATGTACACATAAGTACAGTTATTATACATAGTGTAAATTACCTATGATAACCCAAAAATTCCAGGCAAAGTGCTATACAATGCTTGTAGATATAAGACATAATACGCATGACTGGCAAGTAATACACATTGTCACTTCTGCATCGCGTATAATACCTGTTGGCTTACGAGCCGCACTCAGACTGAGACAAGCAGACGGAAAGACACACACACACAGGCAGACGGAAAGACAGATAAGCAGAGCTAGACAGACAGACAGATAGACAGTGGAAACAAGGAGAGGGTTCCCTGCACCCATTCATCAATGTCATTGGGCTGTCAGTGTTATCTGACACTTGTCATAACACCATTCTTCAAGGAGTTTCATATACTCCAGGCACACACAGGCAGACAGAAAGACAGATAAGCAGAGCTAGACAGATAGATAGAGACACAGATATATAGACAGATAGATAGACAGATAGACATAGATAGACAGATATATAGATAGACAGATAGATAGACAGACAGATAGATACAGATAGATAGATAGACAGATACAGACAGTGAAAACAAAGCAAGGGTTCCTTGCACACATTCATTCATCAATGTCACTGCCTTATCAGTAGTTATCTGACAATTGTCATAACACCATTCTTCAAGGAGTTTCATATATACTAAAACATTGCTGGGACCTATAAATACTTTGTATATATTTATAGACAATAGTAAATGACCAAGGCAGGTGAAATTGTTCACCTGTTGGTGTCATTGTGACTATTTGAGTACTATTTCAGTATCTAATATTAGTGTTAGAACAAAGATTGGCTATTAAATCACAAGAACTATTATAAATTGTAATTACCAGAACATAAAAATTGTATAAATTAAAATAAAAGCTAGTAAAAAAAGTATATCGGCATTACTTGATGTTGCCGTCAGGTGAGCATCCAGCACAAACTTGTCGGGCTTATATCTCGGTAAGTACTGGCCCTAAAAAATTTTTTTTAGCCTATACTGTTTATAAAAATGCACTCTTCATTTTAAAAAAAAAAACTATTTTTTTTTTTTCAAAATATTCCGAGCAGTAAGCAAGTGAACGTAGATCTACATGTGGACAGTTTAAGGGTTAAATGAAGTACAGTAGAACGTTGATTAGATTGTAGTTAGGTTTCTGAAAATGCAGTGCTAACTCTTTCACTGTCAAGACCCCTGCTCACAAGCGTCCTCTCAGTTTCAAAGAATTTAAAAAAAAAAAAAAAATTCTTATGAAATGATAATTTTTTCCCGATGGTAATGACACCGAAAATACGAAATTTGATGGAAAACGTATGGATTTACACTCTCGCGAAGTTAGCGGTCTCGGCGATTATTACGCATCGGCGGTTTTGCCCACTTCGAGCCCTGTTTTCAGCCAATTTCATTTTTCCAGTTGACCAAACTCATAGTTATTTCGCTAGAACTCCATTTGTTCTATCAATTGAGTACAAGAAACCGCCCATTTACTGATTTCAAATACCCAATAAAGTGATCAGAAATTGGTAATTTGGCCAGTTTCATACACAATTCGAGTAAGTCCAATTTCAAAATAATGTTTTCTCTGTTCATTAGTCATGTCTCCATGCCCCTCTTGTATTATGCTTGATTTCCATTTTGAATTTTTATTCACACAAATAATAGAAGACTTACTGTTAAGCAGACTACTGCATTATGTAAAAAATGATATAAATAATATCAGCACATTTGTGAAAGCATATTACACCCACCAGTTGATGTGTATTGGACACGTGACGTGATTTGTTTACTCTTGAACATCGGCAAAATCAAACATTTCTGCTACTTTGAGCTCAATTTCAAGGTACTTTTATTCCGTAAACCATTCAAAATTATCTCTATTTCTGTAATATATCTTCCATTATATCAAATGAGACCAAGAAAACAAGAATTCAACCATAAATACGATACGAAAATACACTGCAAAGTCGGTGTTTTAAACCAAAAACGCGGTTGGAGTTTTTTTCTCATTATACACTGCGTGCTGCAGGATTTTTTTTAAACTGCGCACACTGACCACTCAGATCCATTCTCTCATATGCAGGCCTACTGGCTTTCTCCGGCAAGATTTGAAGCCACTAGAATTTTGGCATAATATTACAGGACCGACACTGGCTTGTAAGCTGTAATATTACAGGACCGACAGTGAAAGGGTTAAACAAATCCATGTTAAAGGAACTGAAAAACTTAGGGACAAAATAGGGTTATGTTCCTGGGACCCCCAAAAAGGCAAAACAATTTTCTTTTAGGTCTCCAAATCTTATGCAAATAAGAATAATAATGCAATTGTTGATCATTGTTGTTACGTATGTTTTTTCTGTTGTTCAAGGCTACAAATGCAACAGAAATAATATTTCTTACCTTAAATTGTGGTTTCTGGTGTTTGTCAATGATTGTGAAAGAGGGAGTGGACAGACATGCAGAGGCCCATCTGGGCTGAAGTGGATGGTAATCCATTCAGTATGTCAGTCCAGTCAAGTGAGTCAGTAGGTCAGTCAGTCAAGTCAGTACAGTCATTGAATTCAGTGTCGTGTCAGTATCATATATACACTTGTGTAGTGTATCAGCATTCATCCCACTTATACAGCTGGTCCCTTTGCGTGTGACGTCACGATACCCGCTGACGTCACAGGCTCAGCGCATGTGCATTGCCTGAGATAGGCGTACCCCCTCACTAGCGACAGACCTACAACTGGACAGACGTGGCTGGACTCTCTCCTTCTTAGTCTGTAAATATACCGTAACCATCCTACAAGGAGTGTCTATGTCTACCTAAATATCTCTCCCAAGACCCACACGACATCAGTAGGTCATTCATTCAAATCAGTAGGTCACTCATTCAAGTCAGTAGGTCACTTATTCAAGTCAGTCAGTCAAGTCATTCAGTAAATCAATAAGTCAATCAGTAAAGTAAATCATTCAAGCTGGTCAGTCAATTCGTTCAGTAAATCAGTCAAGTCAGTTAGTCAAGTAAGTCATTCAGTAAATCAGCTGTCATTAAATAAATCAGTCAAGTCAGTAAGTCAGTCAGTCAATTCGTTCAGTAAATCAGGTCAGTAAGTAAATCAGTCGAGTCATTCAGAAAATCAATCTAGTCAGTCAAGTCAGTAAATCAGACAACAACCTGGGTTATTCATTGTAGAAGCCCATATATTTGCTTCACTCTTTAATCATAAGAACGACGCTTCATTAAGGGTATAAGCTCTCTCCATGTCCACCACACAGGCACCACATTTAACCTAATCTAATATCTCAATTTTCTTCATAATTCCAAGACTTGAACTTTTTTTTACTTTGTTTTGCCACTTCCTGCATCACTTGCATGCCTCCTGGCTGCCATGGTTCCTTGGCAGATGTAATGTATGGTAATGAAAAAAACAAAACCTGATTCACAGACAATGCTGGGTACTGCACTGGACGCGTATATATGGAGCATTGTACAGAGGTGGCAGGGTAGGAAACTAGGTTCCCCCCGTAAAGAACAATGGCTTGACCCACAGGCAGACTGCCTAGCGCTCACTACACAGAGGGAAAATCCCCGCCGTCCAGCTTGCGGCGCTGAAATTTTTTCCGTACCGAGAAGCAGAATCATTTAAATTTAATTTTACGAAGAGTAAAACAAAAATATGTAGCAATTTGACAATAGTGTAATGGAGAAAATGTTTTAAAGGAAACTGATTTAATCAATGATCTACTGTAAAATCAGTTTGTGTAATAAATCTGTTGCTGATAAAAAGTCAAAGAGGGAGTCCGTGTCAAAGATGTGGCCATCAGCAAGAAGAGACACGTAACACACCCAACACCTGAGAACCTAACACCTCGCACACTCAACACCTGAGCACCTAACACCCCCAACACCTGAGCACCTAACCCCCAACACCTGAGCACCTAACACCCCAACACCTGAGCACCTAACACCTCACACACCCAACAACTGAGCACCTAATACCTCACACATCCAACACCTGAGCACCTAACACACCCAACACCTGAGTACCTAACACCCCCAACACCTGAGCACCTAACACCCAACACCTGAGCACCTAACACCCAACACCTGAGCACCTAACACCTCATACACTCAACACCTGAGCATCTAACACCTCACTCAACAGACATATAAAGGTTTATTTCTTTGTAAAGGTTACAATGTGTAATTAGAATTTTGGTTTATATACAAAGAAAGCCACTATAATGCTGGGGCATTTTGGTGCGTCGCCGTTGCAATACATTATGTTTCCTCGCTCAAACTCTCTCTATATATCATCCAGAACATTAATGTTGTATTGTAATAAAGGTAGCTCTCACTCACCTCTGTTAGAGAAGAGAAACAAGACAACAAATGATAGCCAGAGTGAACTCCTTATTGTTGTTGAGGTTCATAGGGCCACTGATAGCGTACGCAGTATAGAGCCTTGCCTTCTAGTGCCCGGAAAAGAAACCGCGACCAAAGTGAAATAATAATAATAATAATCTTTATTTCTACAAGTACATGTACAAGGTATGCAGACCTAGCTGACATCAATGACATATTACTATATAGAAAGTCCCTTGTTATGTAGAGCATTTCGGTCTTATGTCCCAGGATGCTTCTCACTCCAGTCGACTAATACCCATGTACCCATTTTACTGAAGGGTTAACATGGACAGCAGGTGTCTTGAGGAAACACT
This sequence comes from Cherax destructor, assembly GCA_009830355.1. Classification (NCBI taxonomy): domain Eukaryota; kingdom Metazoa; phylum Arthropoda; class Malacostraca; order Decapoda; family Parastacidae; genus Cherax; species Cherax destructor. The sequence goes on from WNWK01013440.1 coordinate 31,058, forward strand.
TCCTAATGTTGAGTGCGCTAACGATTGAGCTATGGGACACTGTAGCTGACTAATAACTGTTCGTATTATATGCCTTCAATGCGCACTGAAGCCAGCTAGAATGTGCAGATATAGGTCAGAATCTGCTGACGGTCTCGAGGGTCAAACCCCTTCCCACTGAGATTAGATTTTGCCACCGAAGTGGCTAGTTTATTGTGCACCCCATATCCATCCTGTGGACGGTAGCGCAAGAGTATATGGATACACAAAAGGCCTAGGCACTAGGCCCCAAAGGGGTTAACAATTGTACATTTGGGTTTATATCTACATTTCAATTATCTGTTACAAGCAGGTATCTTATTTCATGAATAAGATATTTTGACATGGCACATAGGTTATTATATTGTCTATCTCTATATTCCTCAATAAGTGCACAATTAAGCACATAGTGTTCAAGACAGTGACCATATGCTTGATCACATAATTTGCATTTAGTTTGATCATCATCTGTGTCTCCCAAACTGTCAGAAGTACCTGTAGCCAAGCCTAAGCCTGGCCACTACAACATCAGTCAGTCTGTTCACATTGCAAGTTGCTCCACAAACATGCCCATCTGTACTCGCATTATCATGAGCACAGATAGGCACGTTCATGAAATTAATTTGGTTTATATCTACAGTTCACTTATCTGTTACAAGCAAATTTAGGAAATTTGCTTAGAATAAGTGGTATCCTACTTCACTAATAAGATATCTTGACATGTCACATAGGTTATTATACTGTCTATCTCTATATTCCTCAATAAGTGGACAATTCAGCACATAGTGTTCAAGACAGTGACCATATGCCTGATCACATAATTTGCATTTAGTTTGATCATCATCTGTGTATCTCCCAAACTGCCAGAAGTACTTGTAGCCAAGCCGAAGCCTGGCCACTACAACATCAGTCAGTCTGTTCACATTGCAAGTTGCTCCATAAACATACTTATCTACATTCATGTTATCATAGTGGGTTATAGATCTACTCAGGCTTCTAACTGCATTCCTATAGCTATCATTTTCATTATTTATTTCTCTCTAATATTATTCCTAATGCTAGACACAGATATACCAAAGTTATATTCTACATTCTCCTTATGGGTGCTCTTCTTGGCTAACACATCAACTTTATCATGAAGGAGTAATCAATGTGTGACGGAATCCATAGCAAATGTACTTTAATTCCTTTGTCCCGGATTTTGAGTATCTATACCTGGCTTCTCCAATGAGCATGCTGTTAGAGTCATTATAGGAGTCAAGAGCCATCAATGATGACATAGAATCAGTAATGATGATAGAGTCAAGCTCAGTGTCATAAGTTAGCTTTAGTGCCATAAGGATTGCAAACAATTCAGTTTGCAGTGTAGACCCCAGTTGTTAATTCTTATGCCTAGTTCAAAAAATTATTATTGTTCTTAACTAGGGAGGTGGCAACCAGAGCAGATGCAGCCCTGCCAGAAGACTCCTGTTTAGATCCATCAGTGTATATAACTTGAGATAACTTATTACTACCAGCTAAGCGATAAATTTCTTCTTGAGCAGTTGCTTTAACAAGTGATTTAAGGAAGGGATTACTAGCAATGAGCTTCTTGGGAGGGACTTGCAGGTATGTGATATTAAATGAACACATCTTCCATGGAGGGTGAAATGCTCTTGTTGCCTACAGTGATACAATTCATGCAGGTTGTAAAACTTAATGTAATTGCATGTTTTCACAATCCATTTAGATCTGTGATATTTACTTCTAGACATTTAGTAAGATTCATTGTGACAGTGTCTGGTTCATTTCTTAACAATCTAATATAAAGTACAGTGTTAATCTCAACAATCCTATCACTGATACTAGTAATACCAAGCTCCTTCCTCATATTAAGAACCTTTGTAGATTTGGGACAGCCAAGAATAATTCTGAGAGCTTCATTTGCATTAACTCCAAGGGTCGGAGAACTTTCTCGAGCTAATATCAACATGGGAGCAGCATAATCAATTAAGGACCTAATATAGGCTATGTACATCATTCTTGCGATTCTCACATTAGCACCATAGTTGGGGTTGTATCCAGCAACAGCTTTAAGAGCATTTAGTCTATCTTTGCATTTTTATTTAGTTGTGGTATAGTAGATTTGGTAAAGGTACATCTACACCAAGATATCTGTAAGTTTTAACGTAGCTAATGTTTTCACCTGCAAATAGATGGGTGGGGATGTCGTTTGCTTGTTAATATCTTTGTTTTAGAGGAAGATATTATGAGGCCTAGTCGATTACAAATTGCTTGAACTTCATTAAGAACGGAACTCATCTTTTTATGCCCTGTTGTATGGATCATGATGTCATCAGCATAGCTTATAGCTATATGTTTAGGTGAGGCAGGTAGAGCATTTAGGAGGGCATTAATCAGAATATTAAATAGCATGGGACTGAGAACTCCTCCCTGTGGTGTACCTAGGGACATTTCTTTAGACTCGCTTCTGAGAAGGTGAGGTAGGGTGGAAGATTGCACCCCGGAATGTGCGCAAGGCAACACGGAGGAGAGTCACTGCAGAGTGGTAACGGGAGCACCACCGTGGAAGTACTCCACCGTCTCAAGCTGAGAGGACACCAAGGGCAGGACGCAGATTCCGTCATTCGAAGGCGATAGCACGATTCCTTCACTGGCAAGACGTAGCTGCTCCTGACTGTGGCTCTGCTTCATTCAGTTGCCTTACGATCCCCGTGCTGGGATGAATGAATGAATAGGACCGCCAATTCACCATCTCCCCTTCACCCTCACTGCTGGCGAAACGTCCCGTTTTTGTGAAAAGACTGGACAACATAATCACAACCCAACCGACAGAGGACCTGAAGGCATCAATTGAAGAACAAAACTCCTGGGCTTCGATTGATAACATAACGAAAATTCTAAATGCAACATCAATGTTCAAAGTAACATTCACAGACATCGAAATGGCGGATAGAGCACTGTCAGACGGCCTGGCAATCTCATATTACCACATACATCCTCGTAATATAGAACCAGAACGCTTCGGCCACATCTCTCCTTGTTGGAACTGTTATTTTTACTTACATACAACGTGCTGGGAGAGGCTTTTTGACTTCTTGTGAGGTTTTTTTTTTTCCTCAACCATTCCTGCTAACCTGCTTGTTGGACCAGCTGAGCGGAACAAGGACATCAACACCAGGAATAGTGCGTCGTTGGTGGTCTCCCCAAGGGAAGAACGCCGGCCTCTGCACTCCTGCTGCTGTATTCTGATAACCATCACTGCCCTAGGTGTCACCCTGCTGACTTTTCAAAGCATCACCTCGACACCTCTGCACATTGTGCATGTGTATCCATTGGCATACTGTTTTCCTCGCTTCCAGATTCGGTGTTACCAGCATCTCTGAGATTTTAGACAGCTTCTTTTTGACCAATAACTTTTTTTGGTGTGACATGAGTTAGCTCTCTTTTGTGCCGTAATCTTCCAAGAGGCCAGTCAAACCCCCTTCACTGAGGTGGTTAAAGATACCCACACAGTGGATAGGCGAGACTACACCACTTGGAAGACACCAGCACCTTTCTCTACTCTCTAGACTCTTTACTTCCTCTTTTCTGGACCAGCTGGACCTGCACCTCGGTGTATTCGTCTGGTCTGGTGCCCGTGGTAGGTGTCCAAGTGATAACCGCATGGGAAGCCTATTCTTGGCAGGTACATTACAACAACATGTCCCATCAGGACCACTTGCTTGATCCACTTTAGCGAGCCAATCTATCGAAGTGCTTCATCTTACACTGTGTTGTTGCCACCATGGCAACTGCACGGGGACCTCGATCACCGACCATGGCCCTTCTCCTAACCTACTCTCGCCCTGATAAGGATACTATTGACTATGCCTCCACCTTTTTCAACATTACCCAAACCCCCATGATTAATGTATTCAAGACCCGATCTGGAGTTAAGATCAATCTTTCTCCCCAACATTTTGATACTTGCACTAGCAAAGAGGTTCGTGCAAAGCTTTCACATGCAGGTTTTTCAATTGATTGTGCTCCTGACCACAAGGCCAGGAGCACAGTTGTGGCCAAGCCTGTTGACTCCTCTCTTATAGAAGCATATGACACTGATAAGACTGACCTAATGACTGACATTTCTACCCAGAACAATATTACTGTTGAGGATATCTTTCACCCTCCAAAGACAAATGTCCTGAAAATAAGATGCTCAACACCAGCTGATGTTGATGTCTTATTCAAAAGTGGTATTCTAGTAAAGTATTTTCATATACCAGCTACTTCCCTGTTCTTGCCCAACTATATCCCTGTGTTGCAATGCTATAGTTTTGGTCACTCAAAGGAAAACTGTCAAAGTCAAATGATGTGTTCTAGATGTTCTCTTCATGGACACCATTATAGCAAATGCTCAAGAGACCCGAAGTGCATTAATTGTTCTGAGCCTCACCTAGCTACCGATTTCCATTGTAAAGCTCGCAGGGACCATGTCTCCTCATTGCGGAAAGACACACCCCTCAACCTCCCTAATTCTGTCACTAGTATGGCCTCACAGTTTCAGTCTACCCTCTCTACAACTGCCACACCTACCAACCCTCCTCTCTCTACAGATGCCACACATACCAATCCTCTTCTCTCTACAACTGCCACACATACCAACCTTCCTCCTCCTTCTACTTCTTCCCATTCTCCTACTTATGCGGCTGCAGTCCACTATGTTCTGGCACACTAATTCCCTTGTTTTTGACTCTGTATAACTGTTTTCTGCCTGGTTTGTTGCGAGCACTGGAGGGATGTACCTTATAAGATCACTGGCACAGTTTTAAGGTTCTAGCACGTAGAGGAGACCGCGAAAAACACGAAAAAACACAGAACAAGACGGACGCGTGGTGCAGATTTTAATTGTGCGTGTGTGACCCCTGAGAGGAGAGTTTAACAATGGGGATTTTTTGCTGGACTTCTGAGAAGGAGTGGGGCGGTGAGGAGGAGGTGTTGGACGAGGGCGTGTAGACACAGAACTGTGCGAGTGAGTAGAGGAAGAGGTGAGGACAGTATGGGGTGCCGAGGTAGGGACCTCGGCACCCCATACAAGGGTGTCTGAGGATGGGGTGACCACAGAGGAAGCTATGGGAGTTGGGACCCCAGAAGTGGGGGACGTTTAGCAACACGAGAATAGGAAATACGGGGAAGTCTCCCTTCAACGCGTAGATGAGATAGCCATAGCATATGGGAAACCTTCCGCCTCTTTGAGACAATGGATTTCACGCTCATTTAAGTAAACTTGACAACGACGAGAGTAAGATGGGTGCGCCTCACGACAATTAAGGCTAGAGGGAGGTAGACTACAAGAAGGATTGGCATGGTCATCGGCACCACAGACTGGGCATTCTGCCATGGAGCTGCAATATTTCGCCAGATGTCCAAAAAGTCAGCAGTTTCTACACTGTTGCGGTGTAGGGATCACTTTTCGAACTTATAAACGGTGCCCTGCAATGTAGACCGAGGGCGGAAGGTCACGGCAGTCAAATGTTAAGCGAGCAATATTGCAAGGATGTCGTCTTCGCCGACGGGCAGGGAGGACAAAAGTGTCAACTTTGAGAATAGGAAGGTCTTGGAGCTCAAGCTGCTCCAGAATGTCACCACCACATGTTTGGAAATTCTGTTGGACAGTGGTATGGGGTAGAATGACAGTACACCAACAAGAATTGAGAGAATGATGTTTTTCAATAGTGACAGGAATAGCATCTGTAATCGTAAAGAGAGAAAGATTGCCAGCTTGGCCAGCATTCTGGACCGTGACGATGCGTGTGCCGCTTTTGAGAGCGTGAAAGGAGATATCTTTACCCACATGGCATAGGAGTGCCTTACCAATACTATGATTGGAAAGATATGTAGTAGAAGAAGTCGGTCTCAGAGAAAAAAAACTTAGTCTATTGTGTAGTGTGAAACAGTGTTTAAGGGTAGTGCGTGATGAGCTGGTCGTTTCTGAGATGAATGAGAATGAAGTAACGAAGTATCATCATGTAAGGGTCTTGGACGTTTTGATATGGGACCAGAGTTGGTCCAAAGTGAGACGGGCGATCAACCCGAAAATTGCCGCACCATAGAGGGAGAAGCCAGAAGCATGGTCAGAGAAGAGCGGAGGTCAGACGTGGCCAGTTGGAACCCCGGTACCTGAAGCAGGTGACAAACCGGCACCAGCAAGAGGTACAGGAGTATTGGAAGTGTCTGAAGAGTGGTCCAATAATGAGGCAGGGTCAGAATGGTGCAGTAACAGGAAGGGACCCGAGGGTAGTAGGTTCACGGAGTGAGACGTCCATAAAAAAGGGGGAATGTTGAGGAATAGCTCCTAGGAGAAATGAAAGGGCGTGAATCTCCCTCTGTGCCCACTAGGACCTCAACACCGCAAGTAGTGCAGATGCGGCATGGAACCCGTGCCATACCCTACCCTTCATGCCAGTAAACCAGCAATCCGGGATAGCAACCTCACATCCACCGAGCCACCTTGGTGGACAAAAGAGAGGGCTGCCAGACACCCGCCACAAAGCGTACCAACTATGGCCATCACCCCCAGAATCCGAAAGGGGGCCTCAAGAGATACACCCATCACCCAAAAGACACCCAAATCCACCCACCCCCGGGAGACCAGGGAAGGATCAGGACATCCCCAGGCGATCCAGGAGAGAATGGAATGGAATGGAATGAAACAGAATGGAATAGACCATGGTACCCTTCCCCCTACCTAGGAACTAGAATGCCTGTGGAGAGAATCCCACAGGGTAAAAATGGGAAGGGAATAAGGGAGGGATGAGGAGGAGGAGGAGAGGGAAAAAAGGAGGATGGGGAAGATGGGATAGGGGAGGGGGAATAGGGGTTAATTAGATTCGGTCTAAGTAAGAAGACCAAAAGGTCTAATTCCTCAGAGCCTCTTCACCACGCCAAGGAGCCCCCCTTGAAGAGGCATAGTGGCCCAGTAGTTGGGACAGACAGGAGCAACCTGATCTAAACCCATGCTACCCTGGGTTGTGTAATTGATGGGTATCTAGATGAGTGGCGATCTTGCTTCTTAGAACCCTTTCAAAGATTTTTATGACATGGGACGTTAGCGCTATTTGTCTGTAGTTTTTTGCTATTGCTTTACTGCCCCCTTTGTGGAGTGGGGCTATGTCTGTTGTTTTTAGTAACTGCAGAATGGCCCCAGTGTCCATGCTCCATCTCCATAGGATGTTAAAAGCATGTGATAGGGGCTTCTTGCAGTTCTTGATGAACACAGAGTTCCATGAGTCTGGGCCTGGAGCGGAGTGCATGGACATGTCATTTATCGCCTTTTCGAAGTCATTTGGCGTGAGGATAATGTCAGATAGGTTTGCATCTACCAAGTTCTGTAGCACTCTCATAAAAAAATCATTTAGGTCTTCAACTCTCAGTCTGGTTAGCGGCTCGCTAAAAACTGAGTCATACTGGGACTTTAGTAGCTAACTCATTTCCTTGCTGTCATCTGTGTAGGACCCATCCTGTTAAAGTAGTGGCCTAATAGTGGATGTTGTTCTCGACTTTGATTTGGCATAAGAAAAGAAATACTTAGGGTTTCTTTCAATTTAATTTATGGCTTTTAGTTCTTCCTGCGTTTCTTGATTCCTGTAAGATTTCTTTAGTTTTCAAAGATTCCTTTAGTTTTAGTTCGATGTTTGCTATTTCTCTGACCAGTGTCTCCCTACGTATTTCAGATATATTGGCCTCTTGTAGCCGCTCTGTTATTCTTTGCCTTCACCTGTATAAGGAACTGATAAATTGGCTAAGTTGTATGCTTTCAAAGAGGGGTAGATTGCAACCTTGGCTTGTCAGTTAGCAGTTTGAGAACAATAATACGAAAAGAACTTCAACTGAATTTTATTGACTTAAGACTCAGGTAAATTGACACCAGTCACTCCATCTGTAATCATTCTATCATGCAGGAGGAGCCACATGTCTATGGTGCATCCAATAAAATAAGCAGGCTCTTGGATGTCACTACTGCCCGCCTCTGGCTGGGTTATAAATATCTTTGGCAGGTTAAATTACCACCACCAGATGTAGACTAAACGAAATGTAAACTTTGCCAGATGGACTATTGTCACACCCTCCGTCATTATGTACTGGAGTGCGGTAAAATTAATGAATTCAGAGACAAGTCACTCAGAAATGCACAAAATATGTCAAAGTATTTTATCCACAGTGATACATTACAGACCATTCTGGAAAAATACCCTGACTTTGCTCCCTATAAATAAAGCATTACCACACACATGTGTGTATTTGTATGTGTGTGTGTGTGTACTCACCTATTTGGGGTTGCAGGGGTCGATTCATAGTGTATGGTTCGTAATTCTAACGGCTATACCATAGCTGTCCACGTGATCACCATGTGATCTTTCGTTAGCCAATCATAGGCCTCCCTTTTTGAACACCCCAGTGCCGGGACGACCTGCAGCCAGTTCCACCCTGATAGGCAGTGTAGACGGACGTAGGCTTAAGACTCTCGGCTCCCATATATCTAACTCCTCAATTAAACGCTACCATACCAAGCTCATCTTTAAGATATTACCAAATCTATGCATATTTGTACTCATCTATTTGTGGTTGCAGGGGTCGATTCATAGCTCCTGGCCCCGCCTCTTCACTGATTGCTACTAGGTCCTCTCTCTCCTATCAAACCTCGTCTTAAAACTATGTATGGTTCCTGCCTCCACTTCGTCGCTTTCTAGGCTATTCCACTTCCTGACAACTCTATGACTGAAGAAATACTTCCTAACATCCCTTTGACTCATAGGAGTTTCAATGGATGTGTTGAAGATTTTTGTTAGTGGCACACTTAGCATCTTTGCTCCCTCTCTAAGGATCCACGGAGAAATATTGTCCGGTCCCACCACTTATGAGGTATCGAGTTCACATAGCAGCCTCGTTTGTGTGTATTTCATCCAGCACTTGTTGGTATACCTCCCTATTCTGAATTCCTGGAGTCCTTCCTGTCTCCTCTGTAAATACTTCTTTAAATCTCATGTTGAGCTTTTCACATACCTCTTGGTCGTTTCTTGTGAACTCCCCACCTTCCTTCCTCAGCCTGATTACCTGGTCCTTGACTGTTGTTTTCCTCCTGATGTGGCTATACAACAGCTTCGGGTCAGACTTGTCTTTTGATGCTATATCATTTTCATATTGTCGCTGAGCCTCCCTTCTTACCTGTGCATATTCGTTTCTGGCTATTCGGCTAAACTCTTTATTTTCCTGGGTCCTTTGTCTTCTGTACTTTTTCCATTCTCTAGTGCACTTAGGGGCGAGGTAACCGTCTCCCGCAGCGAGCGAAAAAAATATGAAAATTAAGTTATTGGTATAGAAAAATAGCTTAACTCTCTGGCTACACAATGGTACCAGAATCAATGTTCTACGACGTTTCTACAAGGAATTACAGCCATTTATATCATGTATGGTGACATCGGCGTCACCAACATGACTGCTCGCATCCCGTAATTTTTTTCGTTTTTTTTCGTTTTTTTATTGCTATTACTTGTATTATTCATTCTAATGTTATAATTGACTCCATGGCACTATATGAGTGTGGGTGGAGCTTCCCGGGTAGTTCCAGCCAATCAGGAATGCTCTCCACCATTCCCGCTCAAGCTACTCCCGGGTGCCAGGAATAATTTTTCTTATTACGCTAATATCATCTAAAATGACTAAATAAACACTAAAAAACACATATAAACATGATATATACACTAGAACTAATAAAATAGGCCGTAACAAGGCGACTGTACTTTCCAGGATTTTGGATATTAAATTATTTCCCCTTCATCATACCGTCTTCTATGACATAGACGGACATTGAGTGAGAGAAAACGGTGTTTTGGAGGGGATAACAACTCTAGAACACTATTTGGAGTCACCATTTGGAGAAGACCCGGGCCGGATGTACCGGCGAACATACAACAACAATAGAACACTAGACACTAAAACTACACCGATTTTCGCGAAAAAAAAAACATTTTTCGAGCCCGGAGGCGTTTCACGCGTTATCTCGGAAGCAAGTTATTGACCTATTTGATCCAGTCCACCATTTATTATTGAAGTAAATGCAATAATATTGACAGGAACCATAAAACAATGATAGTTTTAAATTATCATGGATAGAAATTTGCAATATTCCAAATATTTTTGGATTTGAGTGGGAGTAAAGGGCAAGGTATTTTGCATATAACAAAAAACTGAGGAACTTTATTTTTTTGTAGAATAACTAGATATAATTACACGAATGTCTTTCAGTACGAAAATAGCATTAGCATTGTTTTATATGTACCAAGTCTCAAATCCACCACCTTTCGTTGTGCCATTTAGGCTGGACCTACTTTTAAATGGAATCTTCATGGAATTTTCAATAATTTTTTTCCTCTTTTGTTTTTAGGGCAATCTTATTGAAAATCACAGACAATAAGGTCCATAAACACGTCTTCACATGCAAAAAAAATGAACGAAATCGGACGAAAAAAAAAAGTATTAATTGGTTACCTCGCCCCTTAGTTTTTGCCTCCCTACACCTTTGGGTGAACCAAGGACTGTGTGTACGCACCTAATTGTGGTTGCATGGGCCGAGACTCAGCGCCTGGCCCCGCCTCTTCACTGATCTGCTCCATGAGCTTTATCATGCCTCGTCTTAAATCTATGTATAGTTCCTGCCTCCACTACATCACTTGCTAGACTATTACACTTCATGACTACTCTATGGCTGAAGAAATACTTCCTAACAACCCTTTGACTCATCTGAGTCTTCAGCTTCCAATTGTGACCCCTTGTTTCTGTGTCCCTCTCTCTGGAACATCCTATCTCTATCCATCTTGTCTATTCCACGCAGTATTTTGAAGGTCGTTATCATGTCTCCCCTAACCCTCCTGTCCTCCAGTGTATATGTGTGTGTACTCAACTATTTGTGGTTGCAGAGGTCGAGTCATAGCTCCTGGCCCCGCCTCTTCACTGATTGCTACTAGGTCCTCTCTCACCCTGCTCCATGAGCTTTATCAAACCTCGTCTTAAAACTATGTATGGGTCCTGCCTCCACTACGTCACTTTCTAGGCTATTCCACTTCTTGACAACTCTATGACTGAAGAAATACTTCATAACATCCCTTTGACTCATAGGAGTCTTCAGCTTCCAATTGTGACCCTTGTTTCTGTGTCTCTTGTCTGGAACATCTTGTCTCTGTCCACCTTATCTATTCCTCGCAGTATTTTATATGTCGTTATCATGTCTTCCCTAACCCTCCTGTCCTCTAGTGTCGTCAGGCCGATTTCCCTTAACCTTTCTTCGTAGGACAATCCCCTTAGCTCTGGGACTAGTCTTGTTGCAATCCTTTGCACTTTCTCTAATTTCTTGATGTGCTTGGCCAGGTGTGGGTTCCAAATTGGTGCTGCATACTCCAGTATGGGCCTAACGTATATGGTGTACAGAGTCTTCAACGATTCATTAGTGAGGTATTGGAACGCTATTCTTAGGTTTGCCAGCCGCCCGTATGCTGCAGCAGTTATCTGATTGATGTGTGCCTCAGGAGATGTGCTCGGTATTATACTCACCCCAAGATCTTTTTCCTTGAGTGAGGTTTGCAGTCTTTGGCCACCTAGACTATACTCTGTCTGCGGTCTTCTTTGCTCTTCCCCGATCTTCATGACTTTACATTTGGCAGGGTTAAATTCAAGGAGCCAGTTACTGGACCAGGCTAGTAGCCTGTCCAGGTCTCTTTGTAGTCCTGCCTGATCCTCGACTGATTTAATTCTTCTCATTAACTTCACATCATCTGCAAACAGGGACACTTCTGAGTCTATCCCTTCCGTTATGTCATTCACATATACCAAAAACAGTACAGGTCCTAGGACTGACTCTTGTGGAACCCCACTCGTCACAGGTGCCCACTCTGACATCTTGTCACGTACCATGACTCGTTGTTGCCTCCCTGTCAGATAGTCTCTGATCCATTGCAGTGCCTTTCCTGTTATGTGTGCCTGATCCTCTAGCTATTGCATTAACCTCTTGTGAGGAACTGTGTCGAACGCCTTCTTGCAGTCCAAGAAAATGCAGTCTATCCACCCCTCTCTCTCGTGTCTTACTTATGTTACCTTGTCATAAAACTCCAGTAGGTTTGTGACACAGGATTTTCCTTCCCTGAAACCGTGCTGGTTGTCGTTTATAAGCTTGTGTCTTTCTAGGTGCTCCACCACTCTCCTCCTGATGATCTTCTCCATGACTTTGCATACTATACACGTCAGTGACACAGGTCTGTAGTTTAATGCCTCGTGACTGTCTCCTTTCTTAAAAATTGGGACTACATTTGCCATCTTCCACACCTCAGGTAGTTGCCCAGTTTCAATGGATGTGTGGTAGATTTTTGTTAGTGGCACACTCAACATCTCTGCTCCCTCTCTAAGGACCCACGGAGAAATGTTGTCAGGTCCCACCACTTTTGAGGTATCGAGTTCACATAGCAGCCTTCTTCATCTCCTCCTCGGTTGAGTGTATTTCATCCAGCATTTGTTGGTATACCTCCCTATTTTGAATTCCTGGATTCCTTCCTCTCTCCTCTGTAAATACTTCTTTAAATCTCATGTTGAGCTCCTCACATACCTCTTGGTCGCTTCTTATGAACTCCCCACCTTCCTTCCTCAGCCTGATTACCTGGTCCTTGACTGTTGTTTTCCTCCTGATGTGTCTATACAACGGCTTCGGGTCAGACTTGACTTTTGATGCTATATCATTTTCGTATTGTCGCTGAGCTTCCTTTCTTACCTGTGCATATTCGTTTCTGTCTCTTCAGTTAATCTCTTTATTTTCCTGGGTCCTTTGTCTTCTGTACTTTTTCCATTCTCTAGTGCCCTTAGTTTTTGCCTCCCTACACCTTTGGGTGAACCAAGGACTCGTTTTAGTCTTCCCATTACTTCTGTTTCCCTTGGGGACAAAACTCTCCTCTGCCTTTTTGTATTTGGTTGTCACATATTCCATCATTTCTTTTACTGGTTTTCCTGCTAATTCTCTCTCCCACTGAACGTCTTGTAGGAAGTTCCTCATGCCTGTGTAGTCTTCTTTTTTGTAGTTTCGTTTCTACCTTCCTATTCCTGCTCGTCTCTCCACTTGTAGCTCAACTATATAATCAAAACACAGAAACAAATTATCACTAGCTCCAAGGGGCCTTTCATACGTGATATCCTCGATGTCCGAACTACTCAAAGTGAATACTAGGTCCAGTCTTGCTGGATCATCTTCACCTCTCTCTCTGGTAATGTTTCCAACATGTTGATGCATGAGGTTTTCTAGTACCAAATCCATCATCTTGGCTCTCCATGATTCAGGACCCACATGGGGCTCCAGGTTTTCCCAATCAATCTACTTGTGATTGAAATCACCCATAACTAGTGTGAGGGAAAAGTCCATAGATAGGAGTGATGAAAGTGTGAAGGTATGTAGAGTGATGGTTGAATGATAGTGTGCTTGTTGAGGTGGGGTGAGTGTCTAGCTGCCGCTATACCCCTCCCCCTCCCTTTTCCACCCGGTGAGAGGTGTAATGCTAGGCTCCGGCCACAGGTTGAAATCACTTGACTGACCACGCCCGACCTCACTGTAAGTACTTCACAGCTGCTTGTATCTTAATTATTTTATGTTCAAGAGCTTCACTCTTTAATTTGTTTTGAGCTTCACTCATGTTTAGCAACAATCACTTCTGCTCTGCACTGCCTTTGTTTTTGGTAAAGTTATTTATTACAGTTTCACCATTTCTTTTAAAGGCCTTATGCCTACTATGTGAATAAATACTAGAGTGGTGAGTAATTCTTTTGGTTTCTTTCACAGTCCTCTGTTTCTGCACGGATCATCGGATTCAAGGCTGAGTGGGGGGCCGGCGTACTCACCAAGTGAGAAACAGTCGGTAACACCAATTCTTCACTACGCCAGTAGTTCCTAAGTCCACACTCTAGAAACCTCAGGCAACTGTACTTTACCAGGGAACAACCTTCACCTGAGTCCCTGATATCATTTGTGACATTGTGGATGTGTAAAACTGTTGGATTTTTGGGAAACATCGATGCAACGACAACAACACCCCCACCATGGAGTCTAATGTCGATTCATTGCTTCTGTGTTAACAAGATCAACACCTCTGTAAATATCTAGCTTTGGATCAGATATATATCTACCTGGAGTCTACCTGGAGAGAATTCCAGGGGTCAACGCCCCCGCGGCCCGGTCTGTGACCAGGCCTCCTGTTGGACCAGAGCCTGATCAACCAGGCTGTTACTGCTGGCCGCACGCAGTCCAACGTACGAACCACAGCCCGGCTGATCAGGTACCGACTTGAGGTGCCTGTCCAGTGCCTGCTTGAAGACAGCCAGGGGCTTGTTGGTAATCCCCCTGATGTATGCTGGGAGGCAGTTGAACAATCTTGGGCCCCTCACACTTATTGTGTTGTCCCTCAACGTGCTAGTGGCACCCCTGCTCTTTATTGGGGGGATGTTACATCGCCTGCCGAGTCTTTTGCTTTCGTAGGGAGTGATTTTTGTGTGCAAGTTTGGTACTAAGCCCTCGAGAATATTCCATGTGTATATAATAATGTATCTCTCCCGCCTGCGTTCTAGAGAGTACAGGTTTAGGAACTTCAAGCGTTCCCAGTAGTTGAGGTGGTTTATCGCACTTATGCATGCGGTGAAGGTTCTCTGCACATTTTCAAGGTCAGCAATTTCATTTTTCATTTTTCTTAAGATAGGATTATTATAGTCATATTTATGTATTTATTATTTACATTTCTTACTATTAAAATAGTGTTTATTGTTCTTGTTATTATTGTCTTTTTCTATTATACTTTTCCTAAGAAAATTGGCAACAACCTTCACACTAGTAACTTTGCTCTCCCCATGTGGGCTCTTCTGGCCACCTCGGCTAGCGTGTCTACCATTGCTCTGTTGCTCTCGTCGTATCCTTCTCTTGGCCTCTTGCAGTTCTGTGGTGGGTTGTACATTACAGCAATTACCACCTTATAGCCCTCAGACTGGATTGTTCCTACTATATAGTCCCTTTCGCCCATTCCATCCATTCCTTCCACTTCCTCAAATCCCCACCAGTTCTTAATGAGCAGTGCAACTCCTCCTCCCCCTCTGCTCCCTCTATCTTTCCTGAGGATTTGATATCGGGTGGAAAGATTGCATCTGCTATCATCCTGGTGAGTTTCGTTTCTGTGAGTGCTATTATGTCTGGGGATGTCTCCATTATTCTTTCATGCCACTCCTCACATTTATTTGTTATACCATCTACATTTGTATACCAAACCTTCAACTTCTTTTTTAAAACTGTAGTCTGGGGGGTACGTTGGGGTTGGGAAAGTTTGGAGACCTGATGAGGAACTATGGGTGGTTGGTGTGACGGTGGAGTTTGTAATGAGGTGGGTGGAAGCATTGGGTATGGCATGTGTGTTTTGGGTTAGATTGTTTGGTTGCATTGGGGTTGTCCAGGTTGGGGGACATCTGAAGGTGATTGTATTTGAGCTTTCTCTTGAGTCTGGGTTCTCCTGTCCATCTCTCTTTCCTCCTTTTGTCTCTGTACCCTCTCTTTCAGTTTCTGTCTTTCTTTTCTTGTTCTGTCACGGTCGAGATACACCCTCTGGTACTCTGACATATCCCTTAGTCTTACTTTCTCCTGCAGGATCCTGTTTTGAGTCAATTCTGCCTTGAAAAATCACTTTGACTGGCCAGATTCTTCCTCTTGCAAACCCCCCTATTCTCAGAAAATTTGCCAGCTGGGTCATGTCATCTTCTCCTATTGCTTTCATGATGCTTTCAATCGCATTTTTCTCCTCTTGTCTTCTTGCTTCATAAGTTTTCCCTTCAGCTTCCTGGAGCCCATAAACAAAGACTGATCTCTTCATTCTCCACTGCTATCCTTATGTGTGTGTGTGTGTACTACTAGTTGGTTGCAGGTCGAGTCAGCTCCTGGCCGCCTCTTCACTGGCCCTACTGGTCTCTCCTGCATGAGCCTTATTCCTTTTAAAGCTATGAATGGATCCTGCCTCACTACATCGCTTCCCAAGCTATTCCACTTCCTGACCACTCTGTGGCTGAAGAAATACTTCCTAACATCCCTGTGATTCATCTGAGTCTTCAACTTCCAGCTGTGACCCCTTGTTGCTGTGTCCCATCTCTAGAACATTCTGTCTCTGTCCACCTTGTCAATTCCTCTCAGTATTTTATATGTTATCATGTCCCCCTATCTCTCCTGTCCTCCAATGTCGTCAGGTCGATTTCGCTTAACCTCTCCTCGTAGGACATACCCCTTAGCTTCGGGACAAGTCGTGTTGCAAACCTTTGCACTTTCTCTAGTTTCTTTATGTGCTTTGCTAAGTGTGGGTTCTAAATTGGTGCTGCGTACTCAGTATGGGCCTAACGTACACAGTGTACAGGGTTCTGAACGATTCCTTCTTAAGATGTCGAAATGCTGTTCTTAGGTTTGCTAGGTGCCCGTATGCTGCAGCAGTTATTTGGTTGATGTGCGCCTCAGGAGATGTGCCTGGTTTTATACTCACCCCAAGATCTTTTTCCTTTGTGAGGTTTGTAAGTCTCTGGCCCCCTAGACTGTTCTCCGTCTGCGGTCTTCTTTGCCCTTCCCCAATCTTCATGACTTTGCACTTGGTGGGGTTGAACTCCAGGAGCCAATTCCTGGACCAGTAGTGCAGCCTGTCCAGATCCCTTTGTAGTTCTGCCTGGTCCTCGTCCGATTGAATCCTTCTCATCAAATTTACATCATCTGCAAACAGGGACACTTTGGAGGTTATTCCTTCCGTCATGTCATTCACAAATAAAAGAAACAGCACCGGTCCTAGGACTGACCCCTGTGGAACCCCACTCGTCACAGACGCCCACTCTGACACCTCGCCACGAACCATGACTCGCTGCTGTCTTCCTGACAGGTATTCCCTGATCCATTGGAGTGCCTTCCCTGTTATCCCTGCCTGGTCCTCCAGCTTTTGCACTAATCTCTTGTGTGGAACTGTGTCAAACGACTTCTTACAGTCCAAGAAAATGCAATCTACCCACCCCTCTCTCTCTTGTCTTACTGCTGTCACCCTGTCATAGAACTCCAGTAGGTTTGTGACACAGGATTTCACGTCCCTGAAACCGTGTTGGCAGTCGTTGATAAGCTCATTCCTTTCTAGGTGCTCCACCACTCTTCTCCTGATAATCTTCTCCATGACTTTGCATACTATACATGTTAGTGACACTGGTCTGTAGTTTAGTGCTTCATGTCTGTCTCCTTTTTTAAAGATTGGGACTACATTTGCTGTTTTCCATACCTCAGGTAATCTCCCTGTTTCGATAGATGTGTTAAATATTGGTGTTAGGGGTACACAAACCACCTCAGCTCCCTCTCTCAGGACCCATGGAGAGATGTTATCCGGCCCCGTCGCCTTTGAGGTATCAAGCTCACTCAGCAGCCTCTTCACTTCTTCCTCAATTGTATGTATTGTATCCAACACTTGATGGTGTACCCTCCTCTCTGTCTTTCTGGAGTCCCTTCTGTCTTCTCTGTGAACACTTCTTTGAATCTCATGTTGAGTTCCTCACACACTTTGAGGTCATTTCTTGTGATCTCTCCTCCTTCCTTCTTTAGCCTGATCACCTGGTCCTTGACTGTTGTTCTCTTCCTGATGTGGCTGTACAACAGTTTCGGGTCAGATTTGGCTTTCCCTGCTATGTTATTCTCATACTGTCGTTGGGCCTCCCTTCTTACCTGTGCATATTCGTTTCTGGCTCTACGACTGCTCTCCTTATTTTCCTGGGCCCTTTGCCTTCTATACTTCTTCCATTCCCTGACACACTTGGTTTTGGCTTCCCTGCACCTTTGGGTGAACCACGGGCTCATCCTGGCTTTTGTGCGTGTGTGTGTGTGTGTGTGTGTGTGTAAAGAAACACTTCGAAATGTTTCCGCCCCGCCGGGAATTGAACCCGGGCCCTCCGTGCGTGAAGCGAGAGCTTGTGTGTGTATGTACTCACCTATTTTTACTCACCTATTTGTGGTTGCAGGGGTCGAGTCATAGCTCCTGGCCCCGCCTCTTCACTGATTGCTACTAGGTCATCTCTCTCCCTGCTCCATGACCTTTATCAAACCTCGTCTTAAAACTATGTATAGTTCCTGCCTCCACTACGTCGCTTTCTAGGCTATTCCACTTCCTGACAACTCTATGACTGAAGAAATACTTCCTAACATCCCTTTGACTCATAGGAGTCTTCAACTTCCAATTGTGACCCCTTGTTTCTGTGTCCCCTCTCTGGAACATCCTGTCTCTGTCCACCTTATCTATTCCTCGCAGTATTTTATATGTCTTTATCATGTCTCCCCTAACCCTCCTGTCCTCTAGTGTCGTCAGGCCGATTTCCCTTAACCTTTCTTCGTAGGACAATCCCCTTAGCTCTGGGACTAGTCTTGTTGCAAACCTCTGCACTTTCTCTAATTTCTTGACGTGCTTGACCAGGTGTGGGTTCCAAACTGGTGCTGCATACTCCAGTATGGGCCTGACGTATATGGTGTACAGAGTCTTGAACGATTCCTTAGTGAGGTATTGGAACGCTATTCTTAGGTTTGCCAGCCGCCCATATGCTGCAGCAGTTATCTGATTGATGTGTGCCTCAGGAGATGTGCTCGGTATTATACTCACCCCAAGATCTTTTTCCTTGAGTGAGGTTTGCAGTCTTTGGCCACCTAGACTATACTCTGTCTGCGGTCTTCTTTGCCCTTCCCCGATCTTCATGACTTTACATTTGGCAGGGTTAAATTCAAGGAGCCAGTTACTGGACCAGGCTTGTAGCCTGTCCAGGTTTCTTTGTAGTCCTGCCTGATCCTCGACTGATTTAATTCTTCTCATTAACTTCACATCATGTGTGTGTGTGTGTGTGTGTGTGTGTGTGTGTCTGTGTGTCTGTGTGTGTGTCTGTGTGTCTGTATAATCGTATGTGGTTGCAAAACCAAAAGCAACAGTAGGGGGCGCCACTGGTACACTAAGAGAAAACACAATAAGTGTCCGGGGCCCAAGACTGTTCAACAGCCTCCCATCAGGCATAAAGGGAATTACCAATAGACCCGTGACTATCTTCAATTTGCAAGTGAACAGATACCTAGTGCCAGTATCCGATCAGCCGGGCTGAAGTTCGTACATTGGATTACGTAAGACCACCAGTAACAGCCTGGTTGATCGGGTCCTAATTCATTGGGAGGCTTGGTCAAGGACTGGTATTCCTGGGGGTTGACCCCAGAAATACCCTTTATGTAGACTCCAGGTAGGTAGGTAAACGCTCCTGACCCGCCTTTTCATTGGTCGCTACTATGTCCACTCTTTCCAGGCTTCAAGTACCTCGTACCTCTTCTTAAAGCTTCGTATGGCTTCTGCCTCCAGTATTTCACTCTCCAGAGTGTTCCACTTCCTGACAACTCTAAGGCTAAAAAATATTCAGACATCTTTGCTCTCTGACACACGATTGTCCTTTTTGAGTCATCTCAGATACACCTTGTTCTTGAGTCACATCTCGATAGACTTGTTTGAGTCCTCAGATAGACCCTTGTTCTTGAGTCACATCTCAGATACACCCTTGTTCTTGAGTCACATCTCAGATAGACCCTTGTTCTTGAGTCACATCTCAGATAGACCCTTGTTCTTGAGTCACATCTCAGATAGACCCTTGTTCTTGAGTCACATCTCAGATACATTATGGCCCTATCCACCTTGTCAACGTCTCAGTATTTCGGAGGTGTTACCATGTCCTCCCTAGCCCTCCTGTCCTCCCTAGCCCTCCTGTCCTCCCTAGCCCTCCTGTCCTCCCTAGCCCTCCTGTCCTCCAGTGACGGCAAGTAGAGTTCGCTTAACTTCTCCTCATAGGACGTACCCATTCATTACCTCCTGAACTGTTCTTGATGCAAACTTTTGCACTTTCTCCAATTTTTTGACGTTTTTGAGTATGTGTGGGTTCCATACTGGTGCTGCATACTCTGATATGGGCCTGACGTACACAGTGTACAGTGTCGTGAATAACTCTTTACTTATATGTCGAAATGCTATTCTAAGGTTTGTTCTGTGTGTGTGTGTGTGTGTGTGTGTGTGTACTCACCTAGTTGTACTCACCTAGTTGTGGTTGCAGGGGTCGAGACATAGCTCCTGGCCCCGCCTCTTCACTGGCCGCTACTGGGTCACTCTCCCTGCGCCATGAGCTTTATCATACCTCTTCTTAAAGCTGTGTATGGAACCTGCCTCCACTACATCACTTGCCAGACTATTCCACTTCCAGACCACTCTGTGACTGAAGAAATACTTCCTAACATCCCTGTGATTCATCTGAGTCTTCAACTTCCAACTCTGTCCCCTTGTTGCTGTGTCCCATCTCTGGAACATTCTGTCTCTGTCAACCTTGTCAATTCCTCTCAGTATTTTATATGTCGTTATCATGTCCTCCCTATCTCTCCTGTCCTCCAGTGTCGTCAGGTCGATTTCCCTTAACCTCTCCTCGTAGGACATACCCTTAGCTCCGGGACTAGTCTTGTTGCAAACCTTTGCACTTTCTCTAGCTTCTTTACGTGCTTGGCTAAATGTGGGTTCCAAACTGGTGCTTCATACTCCAGTAAGGGCCTAACGTACACAGTGTACAGGGTCCTGAACGATTCTTTATTAAGATGTTGGAATGCTGTGTGTGTGTGTGTGTGTTTACTAATGTATGTATTAGTGTGTTTATGTGCAAGAGCTATGTCATTAGGCTAAGAGTTACTGATCTGAGACTGCAGTGTTTGTGATTGGTGTTTGGAGATGCAGGATTGGATATGGATGTTTGGAGATGCAGGTTTGGATAAGGATGTTTGTAGATGTAGGTTTGGGATATGGAGGACATGGATGGTGAGACTGTGGCTGGCCTTCAGGGTGAGGGATGCTTCTTGACTCAAGGACTTTGAGCACATGAGTCAACCTCCGTGAATGCTTATCTTTGTAATGTATATCTTCATAATAAAGTTCTGCCAGTCATTGAGAGTATTGCTTTCCTCTGTAAAGTTGTACCGTGGCTGGCCCAGTGGCTTACGCCAAGGTCTGGAGTTTTGAGACTCTCTAACCGCGAGTTCGAACCCCACCCGTGGTATGGTTTGTACCATGAATTATTTTACTCTATTCACCATTTTAATCAAATTTAGTTCATAGAAATTTGTTATACATGCTATTACCTGTCCGTTAAGACCTGTGGTTACTACTGAGTAACCACAGGTCTTAAAGTACCAGGTGAGTTGTGAGTAACTGAAACACCAAATATACTTTAGCAATTACTTAAAAAGTAATAAAGTAATAATATATTTCCTGAGAACTGAGGAAATAAGGGTAATAATGGATTAACACCAGGAATTACGTCACAGTGGGGTTATTGAAGTGCTTTCGATCCAAGGAGATGGAGTGGATATGGAGGGTTGAGGAATTGAAACACTTGAAGGTGGAGAAGGAGCAAGTAGGAAAGGGTACTTTTGATCCAAGGAGATGGAGCACGGGTGGTCCTGGAGGGAAAACTGGACAGAGGAATGGCATAACAGAAGGGGATGTATGGTGGAGTGGTCTTGATCTAAGGAGATGGAGCACGGCTCTTCTTGGATAGGGGAGTAGGCGAGGCGAGGTGGGTTGATGATCCAAGGAGTTGGAGTATGGGTGGTAGGCGCATATATATATATATAAATAATATATATATATATATATATATATATATATATATATATATATATATATATATATATATATATATATAAAACCACACTGCGACTAGCCAAGGAGTCGAACCCATGCTGCTTTGGCCCGCCTCATGATGAGCGAAAACACATGACGCTTTAGACCACTAGACCACACAATCCTTAAGAATGGCGCATCCAGTCAAGCTAGATGCTGTACCCGCCATCCAAGGACATACGGTGGTGTGGATGCCTCTAATCTCATTTCATTCTACTCCCTGTTTGGTGTACTAGCTCAACGAGCAGTATTTTATATTATTGTAACCACGAACGAGGGTTGGTGGATGAGTTTGGTAGGGTATGTAAAAGAAGAAAATTAGAAGTGAATATAGGAAAGAGTAAGGTGATGAGGATAACAAAAAAATAGGAAACGGAAGATTGGATATCAGATTGGAGGGAGAGAGTATGGAGGAGGTGAATGTATTCAGATATTTGGGAGTAGACGTGTCAGCAGATGGATCTATGAATGATGAGGTGAATCATAGAATTAACGAGGGAAATAAGGTGAGTGGTGCACTGAGGAGCTTGTGGAGACAAAGAACTTTATCCATGGAAACAAAGAGGGGAATGTATGAGAGTATAGTTATACCAACACTCTTATATGGGTGTGAAGCATGGGTGATGAATGTTGCAACGAGGAGAAGGCTGGAGGCAGTGGAGATGTCATGTCTGAGGTCAATGTGTGGTGTGAATATAATGCAGAGAATTCGTAGTTTGGAAATTAGGAGGAGGTGGTGGATTACCAAAACTATTATCCAGAGGACTGAGGAGGGGTTGTTGAGGTGGTTCGGGCATATAAAGAGGATGGAACAAAAAAGAATGACGTGGAGAGTGTATAAATCTGTATTGGAAGGAAGGCGAGGTAGGGGTCGGCCTAGGAAAGGTTCAAGGGAGGAGGTAAAGGAGGTTTTGTGTGCAAGGGGCTTGGACTTCCAGCAAGCATGCATGAGCATATTTGATAGGAGTAAATGGAGACAAATAGTGTTTAGGGCTTGACGAGCTGTTGGAGTGTGAGCAAGGTAACATTTATGAAGGGATTCAGAGAAACCGGCAGGCCGGACTTCACTCCTGGAGATGGGAAGTACAGTGCCGGCACTCTGAAGGAGGGATGTTAATGTTGCAGTTTTGTAGCTGTACTGTAAGCACGCCTCTGGCAAGACAGTGATGAAGTGAATGATGATGAAAGTTTTTCTTTTCCGGGCCACTCTGCCTTGGTGGGAGATGGCCGATGTGTTAATAACATATATATATATATATATATATATATATATATATATATATATATATATATATATATATATATATATATATATATATATATATGTCGTGCCGATTAGGTAAAACTTGCGATTTTGGCTTAAATGCAACGCTCACCTTGCCATATACGACAAGTAAAAATTTGTGTATGCAATAATTTCGCCAAAATCATTCTGAACACAACGAAAAAATATATTTCATTGTGTTTGTTTATTATTAAATTATGTTAACGTATCTAAAATATATTTAGTTGGGTTGGCTAAATTAAATTGCGCTTGTTGTAATAAGGTTAGGTAGGTTTTCAAAGTTTCTCTTGGTACAAAATTATAAATTCTTTCATTAACATAAATGAAAAAAATATATCTTTAAACGTATAAGAGAAAATTTTAGAAAGGACTTAATTTTAGATGAGTTCTTGCTAATTGACCAGTTTTACCTAATCGGCACGACAAAAATATATATATATATATATATATATATATATATATATATATATATATATATATATATATATATATATATATATATATATATATATATATATATATATATATATATATATATATATATATATATATATATATATATATATATATATAACAACACTGCGAGTAGCCAAGGAGTCGAACCCATGCTGCTTTGGCCCATCTCACGGTGAGTGAAAACACATGACGCTCTAACCCACAGGATCACGCAATCCTCAAGAATGACGCTTCCAGACAAGCTAGGTGTTTTACCGTGATCCGAGGACATATGGTGGTGTGGACGCCTCTAAGCTAATTTCATTCTACTCCCCGTTTGGTGTACTAGCTCAACGAGCAGTATTTTATATTATTGTAACCACGAACGAGTGGTATTGATCAATAACAACACTGCAACTAGCCAAGGAGTCGAACCCATGCTGCTTTGGCCCGCCTCATGGTTCAGAGAACCGACGAGTTTTACCAACTCGTCGGTTCTCTGAACCATTCATTTAAACCTGTCTGACACTGCAACATCTTGGTATCTTAATACAGGGATTTCTTCGCTTGCCTATTCCTTGGGCACGACCTACTTCCACATTGGACAAATGTGACACCTCCTACAACTGCTGCACCTCTCCTGTCTACAGTATATAAGCTTCCTCTACGCTCATATGTTGTATTCTATTCAAGATTGATGGACTGACAACATCGACTCAAGATTGAGGGACTGGACCACCTCATACTCCTCCTGTTCTTCACGATTCTCCTTTGTATG
>WNWK01013441.1:0-45000 GCA_009830355.1 Cherax destructor
TGCTCTGTGAATTCCTCCGCAGTTGCTGATGGTGGTTTGTATACTAGGATAATTACTAGATTCTTATTTTCCACTTTAATGCCGAGGATTTCTACTATATCATTCGTAGCGTTCAAAACTTCTGTGCAACAGAGAGTATCTTTTATATAGAGTCCTACTCCTCCCTGTGACCTATTAATTCTATCACATCTATACATGTTATAGTTTTCTATCTTAATCTCTCCGTCCAAAACATCCCTTGTATGTGTTTCTGTAAATGCTCCAAACATGGCATTTGCTTCTGATAGGAGTCCACTAACATAACTAACTTTGTCATTTTTATTTGATTTCAGACCCTGAATATTTGCAAATATGAAGCAGGAGTTACCATTTGGGATGTTTGGTCTTTCTTTGTGTTTGGTTAGTACCACTGGTGATGTCCTACCTGGTATGGCCCCTGGTGCCCATACCCCTGGTTTCTCCAGTACTGACTTTGATTGTTTATACAGCCCTGATGAGCTGGTGCCTGTGTTGTCTTGTCCCACTGTTCTGCCCATCTGTCCCCTCTGTACCATTTCCACCTTTTGTCTCTTTCTTTTATCTGGTTGTTTCTCCTTATATCTAAAAAGATTGCTGTTCTTTTTCATTTTCCCTTTCCTGCTTTCTCTGTATCGTACTGTTCCCTTTATATGGTGGTCTGGGCAGCTCATGTCATAACATTCTCTGGACTGTGTTGAAGCTTGACACATCACTGGATGGAAGTATCTGCACTCTTTGTTAAACCGACACTTTCCTTTCCTTAACATGTTGGCACATTTTCTGGTGTGTTTATTCCAACAATCTCTGCCATAAAGGCACATACCTTTAGCATAGAATCTGCATATGTTTTGGCTGCCTATATTTACTGACTTTGTATTTTCCCAAAGATCTACAGAATTATCTGCGTTTTTTTCCTCTCTTTCCACTCCTTGGTTTTCCTCGTTATCTGCGCTTTTCTCCTTTGATGACATGGGGCCAACATTTTCCCTGGAAGAGGACTCCCCTACTATATCTGTATTAGAGGCTATGCATGTTGAAAAAAAACCCTCTAAATTGGGCGTGTACAGGAAACCTACCAATGAGCGTCCATATATGCACTACTACACTAATCGCTGTTTGGCCCTGGTGGTTTAGTGCTTAGTTTTGATAATACATACTACACTAATCACCAAAATTGTGTTAAGGAAAGAGTTTTCATTGTATTGAAATGCACACAGCAAACAATTTTTTTTGATGGTGAAATAACATCTTCAGCAATACCCTAACATTTCTTAAACACAATGACCATCTCCCGCCAAGACAGGGTGACCCAAAGAAGAAAACACATTCACTAACATTCACTCAACTGCTGTATTTCCAGAGGTATGTTGACATCACAATCAGATTACCACTGCAACTGTAACATCCCTACTACTTCAGAGTGCAGGCACTGCCATTCCAACTTCCAGGGCTCAAGTCACGCTAACCTGTCTGGGGTTAATCAGACTCCAAATCTGGTTACCCTGCTCTCACTCCAACAGCACATCCATTAAAAAAACACTTGTCTCCATTCACTAATATCCTCATACAAGACTGCTGGATACTCAAGCCCCTAAAACTCCAAGCTTCTTGTGCCTCCTTTTCCCTACCATTCCCGTCTATCTTCCACCCCAGACTTGTACACCTTATAGCTGATTGGGGTTAAATGCAGGTATTATCATATATTAAATATCAACTTGCAAAACAAAACAAAAAAAAAATGGCTCCAACATTAGGCAGCCATAATGTTGGAGGGGATCAAGCATTCTTCTTTTCCTTAAAATTCCCTGCTGATTTTCAATTGAAAAAACCAGTGTAGTCAACCTCAACAGGTAGAAAATTCTTTAGTAGTGCTGCTGCATGGTTTGTAACAAGTTTGTGATTTTTCTTTGAGCATTGCCCGAGGAAGCATCATTTTTTTTTCAATTATCATCAAGGATTGCTTCATATCTTCATATTTAAGTTTCCTCATAGCCTTCAGATCATAACTGCCTCCTCCTTTATCATATATTTTCCTTAACTAAGATTCATTTCCTTTCCTGAATTCTCAAGTATCTTCATTTAAACTAATCTCATGTACTATTTTAGTGATAATTTCACCACTTTGATGACATTCAAAAATGTCACCATCATTAATTTTCTGTAATTTTGCTTCTTAATCATGTCAATGCTATTACAGATGCTGTATTAAAGTTATCCTTTAAGATACATGAATGCACAAAACAGTGCAAAAAACTTGTAAAACAAGCAAAAGCTGAAGCTGCAAGCAAGACTCACCAGCTCAGAGACCCAAGGGGTGACCAAGGCAGCCTAGTACCACATGTTGTGGTGGCTGTGCATGTACAGAGATTACCAAATTACACATTTGTTAGTGTCATCAATTAAGAAACTTTTGATACGAATTTCTTAATCATGAATAGGGCAGTTTATAAACTACAGATATGTTGAATTAACCAGTGCCCATTGAGTATCTATAGAATGAGAGCCATTCATCTATAAAAAGAATAATACACCTGCAAGTAAATAGAGACCTAATACAAGATTCTTTCTCTGTGTTGTTAAGCCAGCCCTAGACCTTCAACACAGCTTTTGTCTTACCTCCGCCGTGGGTCTTGTGGGGATCTGGGGCGGGAGGGGGAGGCAGCTTTGCGAGGAACAATGCTCGATGGATCCCGTGGGTCACGAGGGCGAGATGAAGCCCGGTTTTCTCTTTCCTTTTCATCTGCGCTTCCCTCCCCAATATCACTATATCCTAGCTCATCTCTGTATAATTCCTTGAATCCAGTGTGTGCCCACCTGTTACCCAAGTAACAAATCAGAAAAAGGTTAATAATTTCATATGTAATTTTTTCCCTAACACAATGAGCATCTTGCCATAAATGTAGCACAAAATTTGCATACACTGGAACAAATTTCTTTACCTGTTTGGTTGAGTGGCTTCAGCATCCAATAATTTCTTAGTCCAGAAAGTATCTTTTGTACGAGTGGAAGCTTCTCGTCGTGCACGCACAACAACTTGTTCCATGGGACCTCTCTCTCCTGCAGTTCCATGATCACCATCTTAGGTTAATGAAATTTTGCTCAAGGTTTATACCATCTGTTCTTGCCAGACACATACGTATATTTAGCTATTAAAAACAACAAAGAAAAGACTGCTACAAAAAGAGCCAAGCCTAAAAACTTTTGAGTACTATATACTTGTGACATATCATAGGTATGCATGGGAAACAATTTACAGGCACGTATGCCTGAATTTTTCTCTTCCAGCAACCCAACTATGATCAGACTTTTCCTGGTAACGGTATAATCAATCAAGCTATTTACAGTTTGCAGCCCTAATCAACCCAAATGACCAGAACACAAAAAAAACTCACACAATATACTCTCCTTGACAGAATGGAGCAGCTCAACAAAGTGAAATTACTTCCTATGAGATCAAGAGATTCGGCAGATGGTGCAAAAATACTAAACCCCAATGCAAAACAAGGGTACAATGAGTACACTAAGAGAAAACTCACAAGTGTAAAGGGCCCAGGACTTGTTAACATCCTTCTTTTATAGAGAGTTTTGCAGTTTTTGAATGCTAAAAGTTTGACCATCTAACAGGATTGTTTGAGAACATTAAACTGGAGTGAATGGAGGCAAGTGACATACTGTGAGCAAGTCGAGATTTATGAAGGGATCCAAGGAAACCAGTTAGCCAGAGTACAGTTGCAGAGGTGGGAAGTGCAGTGCCGGCACTCTGAAATAGGCATGGGGATGTTGCAGTTCAGAGGACCATCTGAATTGTGATGTCAGCACCCTTCTGAGACTGAATGAATAATGAACGAGTTTCCTCCTCTTTTTTTTTTTTGGGGTCACTTTACCTTGGTAAGAGATGGTCTGTGTTAAAAAATAAAATAAAATAAAAAAGAACTAGCACATGAATCTGAAGCAGAAGAAAACAGACAGGAACTACTTGATCCACTGCCCATCATAAAATGAAAAGTGTCAATGTAAAACATGTCATGTCTATGGAGAAAGTAACAGCCAAACTATTATAAGATGTTGTTAATGCTAGACTAAGGCTGGGCTATAAATATCTATGGCAGTTCAGCTTGAATAGAGATGTAAATAACATGAAATGTAAAGTGTGACATTGGCTATACACTAAAACATTACATATTATTAGTGTCAAGACATTCAGCCATTTACAGACACGTCCAGTCAATCGATGCAAGAAATAATAAATCACTTCATTGTTAATAGGATAACTGAAATCTTACAATTGTATCCACACTAGATGAATGAGCCTACTTTATGAGATTCCAACATAATAACCACTGTTTATAGTGGAAATGATAACTTTTTAAAGATTTTATTTATATAATGCATTGATACACAGTAGACCTTTGAATAACAGGGTAGTCACATTCCTGAAAACAGCCTATGCAAAACATGTGTTAAGTAAATAAAATAACACATGGGGAAAATGACCTCCAAAAATGGCAAGCAAATGTTTTTTTTTTATTTTTTAACAGACTGACCATCTCCCACCAATGTAGGGTGACCCGAAAAAGAAGAAACACTTTCACCATCACTCGCTCTAACACAGTCTTGCCAGAGGCATGCCTACATTATAGTTCAGATGCCCCACCAAACTCCAATATCCCCACTCCTCCTCCAGAGTGCAGGCACTGTACTTCCCACCTCCAGGACTCAAATCTGGCTAACCAGTTTCCCAGAATCCCTTCGTAAATGTTCCCTTGTTCACATTCCAACAGCACGCCAAATCATAAAAAACACTTGTCTTCACTCACCCCTATCTAGCATGCTGGCAAAAACCTGTTAAATGTCCAAGCCCCTCGCACACAAAACCTCCTTTACCCCCTCCCTTCAACCTTTCCTAGGACAACACCAACACCTACCCCTCCTTTCATCCACTTCAGATTTATACACCCTCCAAGACATCCTATTTTTCTCCATCCTCTCTAAATGTCCAAAACCATCTCAATAACCCTTCCTCAGCTCTTCGGGTAACACTTTTAGTAAACCCACACCTCCTAATCTCCAAACTATGAATTCTCGGCATAATATTCACACCACATATTCCCCTCAGACATGACATCTCCACTGCCTTCAGCCTCCTCGCTGCAACAATTAAAACCCATACTCTGGTACATTCTCATTTTGCCTCTATGAATAAAGTTCTTTGTTTCCACAGGTGCCTCAATGCACCACCCACCTTCTTCCTCCCATCAACTTATGGTTCAACTCATCTTTCATAGACCTCTCCATTAATAAGTCTACTCCCAATATCAAATATAAAGAAAATGAAGACTTTGACCCCCTTATATTGTAATTTTGTTCCTTATTGATCTAGAAATATATGTTATGTACCTAAATCCTCAGTAAGAACTTGTGTTTCTAGATAAACTCACTTGATGAGGCCTGGGGAAAGATGGAGTTTGAAGCAGTATACCATTGATTCCTTCCAGAGAAAAGTGACATGGTGTTCCATCCAGAGACAATAAAGAGGGCTAATACTCCATTAGTGACTTTATGAATGTGATGATGGTCTTATCAGTATTAAATAAGAAAAAAAAGAACAAGAAAGAATTTTACCCTACCTTAAATCCTAATGAACTTTTATCATTATTAGTATTATTATTATTACAGGTATTTTTTTTCACACAGTGGCAGTCTCACAATGTGGTCAAATGGTGCAAAAAAGAGGAAAGACATTCACTGCCATTCATCCAATCACTGTCTTTCCAGAAGTATGCTGACATCACAGTTCAGATGACCTTCTAAACTGTATTTCTTCAGAGTACAGGCACTGTACTTCCCACCTCCATGACTCAAGTCTCACTTAATCCTTCATAAATGTTACCTTGCTCACTTTTTAAAAGTAAGTTATGAAACTACTCATCTCCACTCCAATCTAACATGCTCAAACAAGCTTGTTAGATGTTGAAGCCCCTAGCACTTAAAACCTTTCCCACATCTCTCTAGCTCCTCCTGGAATTACCCCTACCCATCTTTCCTTTTGCCACAATACAGTATTATGCTTCAAATATATAATGCTTTGTTGGACTCACAAAAGGTAACACATCACCACTGGCACATGCTTGACCACCAGCATTCTGGAAGCTCACCCTGTGATATCACTTGAAAACTCTCTATACATAAGGGAAATTGCCAACAGACCCTTAGCTATCCTCAAGAGGAAACTTAGCAAGTACCCCTCATCAGAGGGGCTGTGATGCCTACACTGGACAGCATGTGGCTAACACTACTAATTATCAGGCTATCAACCACAAGGCCTGATCCACTATTGGGCCATGGGGATGCGACCCCCAAAATATATTATAGGTAAAAGTATTAATAAAGTCAATTACTTGAACTTGTCAGTATTATATACCACTGATGTTATAGGTAACCTACAGGAAGCAAAGAGTAGGCTACAAGGACCTCACCAATACTGACCCCTTCACCAATATATTCATTGCTCCTGGAAATCAACATGCTCAAGACCAGCCAAAGGTAGCCGACTTTGATCTCAGAGGAGTCAATACTGCATTTTCTGAAAATTGATTTTGATGGACCACTATAAGAATCTATCAATCTTACCCTTAAAATTCCAGTAGTAGATCTCCCTACCAACACAATGAATATTCCTTTCCTTAAACAAGACTAAGTCCTGAAGCACTGCACAAAACAGGCACTTATAGCACAACAGCTAAACTCCCTACCTGTGTTTACCCATGATTTACCTGTGACCATTTTGAGGGCTCTTCTACCCTGCAGCCCAGCCTCAGGTCAGGCTTTCCTGTTGACTGCTTGGTCAACCAGGCTGTTCATGCTAGCATCCTACAGGCTAACTTAACCATCACAATCTTGCCAATCTGACACTTATAGAAGCTGTCAAGCTTCATAAAAACTTCTATCTTCCTCCTCCCAGCAATATTTCTGATATCTAGTGGTAGCATGCTGGAAGAGTCTTGAGCCATGAATGTTGACACACTGTTCTCTAATTGTACCCATGGTTTCCCCTGCTCTTCACTGGGTTTATTCCACAATTTTTCCCAGATCTTTCACTCCAGTAAATTATCATAGCAGTATGTAAATTAGAGACTAGGTCTCCAGGATATGTTAGCAGGTCTCTTCTCTTTTCTGAGTCCTAGAGAAAGCAATTCAGGTGTTTTAACCCTTTCGGTGTCGGTCCCGTTATATAATGGCTTTGAAGTCAGTGTCAGTCCCATAGTACTATGCCATGAACTCAACTCACTCAGATGAGCTGTGAGCAGTAAATCTGGGCCTAGATATGAGAGAATGGGTCTATGTGGTAAGTGTGCACCATATTAAAAATCATGCAGTACATAATGAGAAAAAAACGGCAACCATATTTTTGGTTTAAAGCAGCGACTTTGAGGTGTATTTTCGTATGGGTATATTCTTGGTTTCTTGGTCTCATTTGAGAGAATGGAAGATACGTATATTACAGAAATAGAGATGGTTCTGATTAGTTTCAGGACTAAAAGTAGCTTGAAATTGAGCTCAAATAGCAGAAATGTTCAATTTTTGCTAATATTCCAGAGTACACAAGTGACATCATTTATCCAATAGACATCCAACTGGCCAGTCTAATACACATTTAGGAATGCACTGACATAATTATTACGACAATGCAGTAGTCTGTGTAACAGTAAATCTTCTATTTTTGTGTGAATAAAAATTCAAAATGGAAAATAAGCATAATATAAAAGGGGCCTGGAGACATGACTAAGGAACAGAAGAAATGTTTTTTGGTGCCAGGAATGTCTACATTCTTTATTCTGGACCCTATTTTTAAATTGGCAATTTTTTAATTGTGTGAAATTGGCCAAATTACCAATTTCTGATCACTATTGGGTAGTTGAAATTGGTAAATGGCCAGTTCCTTGTACTCATTCGAATCTATAATTGTTTGCTGTTGCTTTGCTGCCACCTTTGTGGAGTGGGGGCGACATCTGTTGTTTTTAACAACTGTGGGATGACCCCATATAAGAACATAGGAAACAAGGAGCACTCCATGGAATATTATGGCACTTGATAGGGGCTTCTTGCACTTCTTGATGAACATGGAGTTCCAAGAGCCTGAGCCTGGGGCAGAGTGCATGGGCATGCTCTCGATGGCTTTTTCAAAGTCAAGAGGGGCTGGAGTTGTGTTCAAAATTTTGGAGATGTTGATAAAGTTTTGGGTCATGTTCATGCAGAAATCATTCAGGCTATTAACATTTAATTTGGTTAACAGCTTACTGAACACAGAGACATACTGAGACTTCAGTATTTCACTCATTTCTTTGCTATCATCAGTGTAAGTTCCATCGTGTGGTTTTTGCAAAGGGTCAATTGTCTTTGTAAAATCTGTGTAGATTACATCAACATTTTGCTTTTCTTCCAAGACCTACATAATTTTGTCATAGTGATCTAATAGTTGTGACAGGCATGATTTATGTAGCTCATGTTTTTCCATAAGTCAGTAACTTGATGTCTCAGAACCCTTTCAAAGATTTTCATGATGCATGATGTTAGCGCTATCAGTCAGTAGATTTTTGCTATTGTCCTGCTGCCCACTTTGTAATTAACAATTAGGTAAGACTGATTGGAGACCATGTTGGAATCAGCGTGGTCTCCCATCTCGCCTGCCACAAAAGGTTGATGTATGAGTGAAAAGTGGTTATTCAATGAAAACTGACCCTAAGTATATTTTTGTCATTTAAAATTATGCTGTGCAAAGGTTTTTTCTGAGTTTGTATGCTGGAAGGTTGGAAGTCTTCAAGAGAAAAATAGGAAAAATTCTTGAAAGATATGCTAGGTTGTGATGGCTATGTAGGACTATGTGCTATGGGCAGCAACAGCCTGGCTGATCAAGCAGCCATCAAGGCTGTGTGGCCTTATAGTAGGGCTGTGAAAGCTTAACTCTCAGAACCTATCAAATGTATATCTCATGCAAAGAGAAGATCTGATTTGAGAATATGAACAAAGACAATCACCATTAAAACATTAATAATAAACAATGCTGTTAACAATCCAACATTACTGTAATCATATTTTCTCGTGCTTAGTATAGTACAGAAAAATAAGCAGACATCCTACCATCTTTAGGATCCCGCAATAGCCTTTCAGCACGTGGTGGTCTATAGTCATCCATTCTCATCCTCATGGAGGCAATGGGCTGTTTGTTGCCTCCAGACATTGGTGGTCCTCCACCACCGCCACCGCCACCGCCACCACCTCCACCCCTTGCCCGTCTGCGACGGTTACGACCTTTTCGTCTGCCTCCATGCATAAAATGTTTTCTGCCACCAGCACTATTATTAGCAACTCCATTGCCACCAGGTAAAGGGACTGGCCTGGGTGGTGGACTTCGGGGTCCACGTCGGGATGTTGTACGTTCTGCACTACGTCTCTGTGGGAAGTAACATTTCTGATTAAGTAACTCAAAAGTGGGGCTAGTTTTTAGTTATAAATATCTGACTAATATTTTTAAGACAAAAATTACATCAATTAAAACCTATATATGAATTGCAGCAAGGTATATTTAGCTAAATTTATGAATTCATTTCATTACAACACACAAGTCTACATAAAGGAAGTAATTTAAAAATTATTAAAAAAGAAAAAAAATGCTACAATAAGCAAAATAATTACTATTTTTAGAATAAGTTAAAAGAAAATATTAGAAGAAATGGACTGACCAAAAAAAGCAAAAACATTTTGAAACCTCTATTGCAGACTTTCTAACATGGCTTCAAGGATATTTTCCAAAGAATAGTAATCTAAAATGGCACTCACAAATTTAACAAAACAAATTACTTCAAAGAGAAAATGGTTAAATCACCTCTTTGTTTCCTCCATACTCACCAAACCAAATCACTGAGTATATAGAGCACAAAGTATTTAATGCCAGCCAAGTTAGTGTGCTCAGCAAGTGTGCTTGGCTAGACAGCCAATCCCTTGGGCAGAATTTGTGGGCCACACCACTTTCTGCATGGCCTCCCAAGGGTGGCACCTGAGCCAAGAAGCTGTGGCACAGCTCTGTTTACTGTGTGCCAGCAACAAGTGTGCAAGGCGAGTGCTCCTTTTCCACCCATCACTGTAAGTGGAGCTCAGCCTTGTTGGCATATCCACTTCCTCTTGTAGCAGAACTACCTCCATCATCACTTTGGCCATTGCAAAAGCCAATCTTGCAGCAAGTTCCTTCACTGTTATTTTTAAGCATATGACAGTCCAGATAAGCAAACATTTGGATTTTATGAGCAGAGTATAACAAGAGAATCTCACAAAACATTAAGTTTTATTCGAGCACACTCAGTCAACCTTACACTATTTTTTGCTAATTTTCCCTAATTTACCTGGATATCTACAATGATTTACCCAAAGAGATATCTTGTTAATATTTTTTTTTCAACTATAAAGCTCATTCATTACATATCTCACAGAGCCTTTAACATCAACCTTGTACTCTCTGAAACATTAAAATCAGTTTTCCAATCCTTACAGCTCTAAGTATCTTATTCATATTACAGTTACAAACTCTAAGACTTATGTAAGCTATTACTCAAGGGTCAGTGCTAAATCCATAAGGGTCATACTGCCCCTAAAGAATAGGAGAAGTGGAGTGTAATTAGGTTAGATCCAAGGAAGGGGAGGATAGCTCCAAACCCTTAGATGAAGAGCCCTTCACCAGCATCAAGGTAATCCCATGAGGAGAGTGTGTGAGAGAGTGTAAGAGTGTGTGTAAGAGAGAGAGCGAGAGAGATTGTCCACTCCTTGTTCCAACATTACAGGTTTACAGGTACACTTTCAGCCTTTGTATAAGTTCTTATAATATTAATTTAGGCCTATATACATCATTTTCTACTACCAAATTTCAAACAATACAGGTAAGTGCATAATGCAGGTGAGGCAATGCAAATACAGTGGACCCCCGAGTTTCGTAAACCCTGGAAATCGTACATTTATGTAAGTGCTTGTGGAAAAGTATTTTTGGGGGTCTGAAATAGACTAACCTACGTGAAATTTTTCCTTAAGGGAGAAAATTCGTTCGGTAATGGCACTTGAGCAGACTTCAGGAGTGAAGTTTTTACGAAACTCGGGGGTCCACTGTACTGTACATTTGCACTCACAGCTCAAAATTATAAATAAAAAGCATGAAATTATTTTGAATAAATGCTCACTGAATATAAAAGATCCCACATGATTTTTTCTGTGATATCTCTTTTTTTATTAATACTCCGGCCATCTCTCACCAAAGTGGGGTGACCCAACAAACAAGCTCATTGACATTCCAGCTCAAATCACTCTCCAAGCCCCAACATCCCCACCCCTATTTTTCCCATAAGTTATTCAGTTTATCTAACACGGATTTACCTAACACAGTGTTTTCAGGAATGTAACTACCGTGTAATATAACAGTCAACTGTAACATGCTCACACAGTCTGTTGGATGCCCAAGTCCCTAGCACTCAAAACCTCATTTGCCTCGTCCCTCCAACCTTTCCTAGGACAACCCCAGATTTAAATGCCCTCCTAATCATTTTCTTTTCTTACATCATCCTCTGACAAATACTCATGGTAATGCCACACCTCATAATCTCTTTATCAATTTTAATATTAACCCTTTCAGGGTCCAGAGCCCAAATCTCAAAGAGTGACAGCCAGGGTCCAAGAATTTAAAAAAAAAAATTTGTTATTTTTTCTTATGAAATGGCAGAGAATCTTTTTCTGAAGGTGATACAGTTGTACCCCAGTTTTCGTCAATAATTCGTTCCAGAATGCTGTTCGAATGCCGTTACTGAACAAATTTGTTCCCATAAGGAATAATGTAAATTAGATTAGTCCTTTTAGACCCCCAAAAATACACTTACAAAAGCACTTACAAAAATACACTTAGTACATAATTGTTCGAGTTTGGAGCACTACGAAAACTGGGGTACCACTGTAAAACAAAAAGTACGAAATTTGATGAAAAATTGATGAAATTATACTCATGAATTTTGATGCGTCAGCGATATTTACGCATCTGTGATTTTGCCGACTTTGACTCCCATTTTAGGCCAATTACATTATTCCAATCGACCAAATTCATAGCTATTTCGCTAGTATTACTTCTATTTTATCGACTGAGCACAAGAAATCACCCAGTCAACTGTTTCAACTACCCAATAAAGTGATCGGAAATTGGTAATTTGGCCAATTTAACACAAAGTTCAAAACATTCCAATTTCAAAATAGGGTCCAGAATAAACAATGCAGGCATTCCTGGCACTAAACTAACATTTCCTCTGTTCATTAGTTACGTTTTTGGGCTTTACAAATGAATTCCATTTTCATTTTTTATTCACAATGAATTTTTATTCACACCAAAAAATGGAAGATTTACTGTTATGTAATATTGTAATAACTGTATAAATAATATCACCACAATCGTGAATGTATATTAGACCCACCAGCTGACGTGTATTAGACGCGTGATGTCATTTGTTTACTCTTGAACATCGGCAAAAATTTAACATTTCCACTACTTTTAGCTCAGTTTCGTGCCATTTTCAATACTAAAACCAATCAAAATCATCTCTATTTCTGTAATATATCTTCCACTCTATCTAATGAGACCAAGAAATCGCAAATACAACTATAAAAAGCATATGAAAAAACACCGCAAAGTCGCTGTTTTAATCCAAAATTACGGTCTCCGTTTTTTTTCTCTCATTATGCACTGTGTGCTGCAGCATTTGTTTTATGTGGTGCACACTTACCACATAGATGTATTTTCTCATATCTAGGCCCAAATTTACCACTCTCAGCTTATCTGAGTGAGCTGAGCTCATGGTGTAGATCTACGGTTTGGAAACTAGCTTCAAAGCCATAGAACTACGTGACGGACCCTGAAAGGGTTAATGCCATCAGACCCACATTTAAATTAAAAATCTCATAAGCTGGAACACCAACCCACCAAAATCTGCCACTCATGGCTTAAAATTTGAATTCCAAACCAGCCACAGAATCTTTTCTAAAACAAGATTAATGGGTGTACATATCAGGCTACACACACTAAATACTTTATGAATACCTGGAGTGTGTTCCAGGGGCAGACACCCTCACAGCCTGGTCCATGACCAGGCCTCGCAGTGGATCAGGGCCTGATCAACCAGGCTGTTACTGCTGACTGCACGTAATCCGATGTATGAACCACGGCCCAACTGGTCAGATACTTTCTTATGAATGTAAGTAATTTATTTTATTTTATTGTGAATGTAAGTACAATTTACTTTAATTAGAGCCAAAATTAGCCTTTAACCCTTGATGTACTGTGGTGCTAAAAGTAAAACCTACCATATGATCCACAAAATTTAAAAAAATATATATATTTTTCTTCCAAATTATTATAGAAAATGGAGCATTTTTCTTCCAAAATTGAAGGAATTATTTTTTATGGTGGTAATAAAACAAATGACAAATACAAGCAATACTTACATAATCACTCGGCTGCAAAGTTGGTATTTTTGGTGGTTGGTATGGCAACACTGGGTCCTGCCACTCAATGCATAATGTAAATAGTGATTTTTCAAACTTTTCTTCAATTTATTTATTTTTTTTTGCTTTGTTTTCACTAATATTGAGTAGAACTATAATCTTTATGGACACCGTAGTTATTTTTAATTAATTACAAGTAAAAAACTATTCACTCTCAAAAAATATACAGTAGGGCCTTGCTTTATGGCGGTTCGCCTTACAGCGTTCTGCTAATACGGACATTTCAAATTATGACCAAAACTCTATACGGCTCCCCCCACCTGACTTTCTAATATGGTCACTGCGCCCACCCGGTTTGTTTACATTCTCCGTGAGCATGACTCTCCATTATGTCTGGAAACCTTCCAGAATTTCAAGTGTTTTAAAGTTATTTCATGTTTTATATATACCGTATTTTACAGCTTATAAGGACTTGTTTTAGTTTCAACGGCTCGGCATCGTACGTAACTGGGAGAGCTACAGCCCACCCCACACCCCAAATCTATAGCTCCCATCACTGACCTTCAGTTTATAAGCTGCAAGGTGGTTTTTGGAGACATTTTATGGAAAAAAAAATGTGTCTAATAAGAGCCGCGAAATATGGTACTCTGATCATTATACGTACTAATGTGTACCTGTACCTAAATATGGTGTCTCGAAGACACCATATTAATAATGATAATAATAAAATGCAATAATAATCACTGAGACACATTAAATGTCTTATTGTACATTAATACAGTGGTACCTCGAGTTACGATGGTCCCCAAAATTGCCCTTTATGTAAGTTTATTTTTTAAATGCTTTTGTAAGTACAGTGGTACTCAAGTTACGATATTTCGTTCGAGAATGCTGTCAAGTGCCATTACAAACGATTTATCTCATAGGAATAATGTAAAATAGACTAGTCCTTTTACACCCCTAAAAATATACTTACAAAAGCATTTAAAAAAATAAACTTGCATAAAAGGGCGATTTTGGGGACCATCGTAACTCGAGGTACCACTGTATATTTTTGGGAGTGTAAAAGGACTAGTCTATTTTACATTATTCCTTATGGGGATAAATTTGTTTGGTAATGGCACTTGAACAGCATTCTCGAACGAAAAAATATCGTAACTCGAGGTACCACTGTATAAACATTTTCATTAATCCATCTATGATATTTTTTCAAAATTATATAAACATGCTATGTAACATATAAACATGATAAATACACCCACAGTAGAATAAATTAACATAAATATGAGATGCTTTTTCAGTCATTTTGTTGGAGTGTTGGAAAGAATAATGTTTTCTCTAGTTCAACACCAAAGAAAATGTGTACACAACAGTATTACTGGGGGTAACTGGAAAAAATTATTCCTTTCATATGCCTTAACTCAGAGCATTATTCCTTCTAAAAATGGTGTGTTACATGAAAATGGGAGTGTTGCTCTCTATTTATTCAACTTTACCAACGTAGAGACAACTTGTACACAATGTAAAGTGTTTGTATTATGATATAAGCTTCACAGACATGGGAATGAACGTGTATCAACGAAAATCAGATGCATTCATCTGTTTGTTTACATACTCTGCAGCTCTGTCCTTTCTCATTTACTCACTCACTCACACTCTCACACACTCACACTCTTTCTCTCTCTCACACATTCTCTCTCTCACTCTCACACACACCACACACACACACTCACTCTCACACACACACTCTCACTCTCACACACACTTTCACACACACACTCTCACTCACTCTCACACACACTCACACTCACTCTCACACACGCCCCGATGGCATGGTGGCTAGCGATCTTGCTTCACGCACGGAGGGCCCGGGTTCAATTCCCGGCGGGGCCGAAACATTTTGAAGTGTTTCGTTACACACACATACACATACATACAACAGGCCTAGTGTCTAATCGACATGTGCCTAGGACAAAATGGTAACTAACTAACTAATTAACTAACACACTCACTCTCACACACACTCACTCACACTCACTCTCACACACTCACTCACACACACACTCACTCACACTCACTCACACTCACACACACTCACTCACACACTCACTCACTCTCTCACACTCTCACACACTCTCTCACACACTCACTCTCTCACACACACACTCTCACACACTCTCTCACACACTCTCTCACACACTCTCTCACACACTCACACACTCTCTCACACTCTCTCACACACTCTCTCACACACTCTCTCACACACTCTCACACACTCTCTCTCTCACACACTCACTCTCTCACACACTCACTCTCTCACACACTCACTCTCTCACACACTCACTCTCTCACAC
This sequence comes from Cherax destructor, assembly GCA_009830355.1. NCBI lineage: Eukaryota > Metazoa > Arthropoda > Malacostraca > Decapoda > Parastacidae > Cherax > Cherax destructor. The sequence goes on from WNWK01013441.1 coordinate 15,894, forward strand.
ACTCACTCTCTCACACACTCACTCTCTCACACACTCACTCTCACACACTCTCTCACACACTCTCTCACACACTCTCTCACACACTTCACACTCCTCTCCACACACTCACTTCTCACACACTCTCTCACACACTCTCTCACACACTCTCTCACACACTCTCTCACACACTCACTCTCTCACACACTCACTCTCTCACACACTCACTCTCTCACACACTCACTCTCTCACACACTCACTCTCTCACACACTCACTCTCACACACTCACTCTCTCACACACTCACTCTCTCACACACTCACTCTCTCACACACTCACTCTCTCACACACTCACTCTCTCACACACTCACTCTCTCACACACTCACTCTCTCACACACTCACTCTCTCACACACTCACTCTCTCACACACTCACTCTCTCACACACTCACTCTCTCACACATCACACCTCCACACACCACTCTCTCACACATCACACTCTCTCACACACTCACCTCTCACACACTCCTCACCTCTCACACTCACACTCACACACTCTCCACACACTCTCACACTCACACACTCACCTCCTCCTCACACTCACATCACTCACACTCACTCTCACACTCACTCCTCACCTTCACACTCACCACCCTCACACCACACTCACTCCACCACACATCACTCACACACCATCACACACACACTCACCACACACACACACACACACACTCACACACTCACACACACACACACACTCTCTCTCTCTCATTTATTCATTTTTATATCATTTACTCACCTCTCACCTACATTAAGACTACAAATATTTTAAGGTAAGTAATGACTGTATTGTATATATGCATTTTATCACTCTATTGAGCTTTAATTAAATGTCATAGTATATTACGTGTGGGTGGGTTGGCCAGGAGGGCTACCATACCTACCACACCTGACGTTTTACAATAAATACTGTATTTTGCGGCTTATAGGACACATTTTTTTTCCCATAAAATGTCTCCAAAAACCACCCTGAGTCCTATAAACTGAAGGTCAGTGATGAGAGTTATAAGGTTTGGGGTGGGCTGTAGCTCTCCCTTATAAGCCATGAAACACTGTACTACTCACCTCACCCTACATTAAGACTACAAATATTATGAGGTAAGTAATAAGTGTACTGTGTGTGTGTATTTTACTTTTTATTGTTTTTTAATGCCTAGTTCTATTGCTAACATAATATATGTTAGTGTAAACTTGTTATCTGGCATTTATATGCATTTATAAGTGAGAAAAAAAATGGCGTTCTGCTTTCTGGCAATGTCCGCATTCAGGCAGTAGCCTGAAACCTAACCTGCCATATAAGTGGGGTCCTACTGTATAATGTTTCATTTATATTTATTGTTTGTAATGTTCTATTAGATACAGTGGTACCCCGACTTACGATGGTCCCCAAACTCACCCTTTTATGTAAGTTTATTTCTTTAAATGCTTTTGTAAGTGTAATTTTGGGGGTCTAAAAGGACTAGTCTATTTTACATCATTTCTTATGGAGATAAATTCGTTTGGTAATGGCACTTGAACAGCATTCTGGAATGAAAAAATATCGTAAGTCGGGGTACCACTGTATATACACACTGTTTGCATGCACTTGTCATGTTCTTAGAATTGTTGTATTGTGTGGAAGTCTTTGAAACATGGCATCACTCACTAGTGTTTTACATTGCTCACCTGCATTTCAAGGTAAACAAAGATGACAACATGTGGTTCCTACAATGCACTTGGCAAGCTGGGATTTTTTTTCAACAGTACTCATTGTGCACACCCATTCTTTGTTGTGTATTCCACTCATGAAGCTCTTCTTGTGCCAAATTTGAAGACGATAGGCACTTGGACCTCATGCTGTGACAAATTCTCACCATCAGCACTTTAAGGGTTAATAACCATGATTTATTAATGTATTGCCTTATAGAACAATCAGTATCTCCAAAATTTAGTCAGATTTTCATGCTTTGGTCACATACAGCTGTATCTGCTATCTCACAGATGTCATTAGTTGTCAATAACAACTTACCCATCTACTTGAAGAGTGTTCCAGGAGTCAACAAACCCACAGCCCATTCCCTGACTAGGTCTCCTTGCAGATCAAGGCCAGATCAGCATGGCTGTTACTGCTGGCCGCACAATCCAACTTATGAACCACAGCCCAGCTGATCAGGCTCATGAGAGATGTTAATGCCTAAAGATTAAACAACTCATCCTAAAAGCCCAAGCAGTACAATTTTATTAGGATATTCTCTTCCTGTACCAATAACCTTATATCTTTGAGATACTGATACAGAGGCTGTAGAGAAGAGGCATTTTTCCCAGTTACTGAGTGCAAGGAAAAGACAAAATTACAACCAGTTTAACAATTTTGCCTAGGCAAAATTGTTTAACACTTTCAGGGTTATTGACGTACTAGTACGGCTTACGCCCTGGGGTTATTGACGTACTAGTACGCCTAAATTCTAGCGCCCTCAAATCAAGCAGAAACAGGCTGTTAGGCCTAGATGTGATAGAATGGGTCAGTGTGCGCAGTATAAAAAAATTCCTGCACCACACAGTGCATAATGAGGGAAAAAAAACTCTGACCGTGTTTTTGGTTTAAAACAGCGACTTTGCAGTCTATTTTCGTATGGTATTTATTGATGTATTCTCGTTTTCGTGGTCTCATTTGATAGATTGGAAGATATATTACAGAAATAGAGATGATTTTGATTGGTTTGACAACAACAAGTACCTTGAAATTGAGCTCAAAGTAGCGAAAATGTTCGATTTTTGACGATGTTCAAGAGTAAACAAATCACACCATGCATCCAATACACATCAACTGGTGAGTCTAATATTCATGCACAAGTGCTCTAATATTATTTATACCATTTTTACAATGATGCAGTTGTATACATAACAGTAAATCTTCTATTTTTTTTGTGAGAATAAAAATTCGAAATGAAAAGCAAAAGTAATGCAAGAGGGGCCTGGAAACGTGACTAATGAACAGAGAAGACGTTATTTTAGTGCCAGGAATGTCTGCCTTGTTTATTCTGGACTCTATTTTGAAATTGGCATCGTTTGAAATTTGTGTGAAATTGGCCAAATTGCCATTTTCTGACCACTATTTTGGGTAGTTGTAATTGGTAAATAGGCGGTTTCTTGTACTCAATCGATAGAAGAAATGGAGTTCTAACAACATAGCTATAATTTTAGTTGACTGAAACATTGGAATTTGCCAAAATTAGGGCTCAAAGTGGGCGAAATCGCCGATGCGTAAGTGTCATAGCTACCGCTAACTTTGCGAAAGCATAATTCCGTTAGTTTTCGATCAAATTTCATAATTTTTGTGGCGTTATGATCGGAAAAAGATTCTCTATCATTTCATAAGAAAAAAGTTTTTTTTTTTTTAATTCTTGGACCCTGAGAACGAGTTTCGGAGACCCCCCTTGGACCCTGAAAGGGTTAACCTGTTATAAATCCTTCCCACCTTTCTACCTGAAGTCAAGTGTCTTGAGGAAAACACTTCCCTATGTAGCACTCTTATCAGCATCAAGAACATGCGATTACTGTCATGAAAGCATGTTCTTGTAAAATCATATTTCTCAGACAAATGGGGCAATTTACAGAGTTGCTAAGCTTAAATTTCTCTTGCAAGTAAAACTGTCACCAATGACTGTAAATATCCAAGAGATAGACAGTATATGACTTGAGAGTGTGGAATGCTGGATGCCCAATGCTGTAAGGCAATAAATTAATGGCACAAAGGCATTAAGAGTTAACTTTCGCTGTGGTAGTGACATGTATGAGAGAACAGCAGATACTGCTCTTAGCACCTATCTACCCCAGTCATTTTTCTGCTAATGCTGCAAGTGGGGAATATCATCTGCTCAAACACAGCCTTCTGCCCAGGTGTGGGAACGACAAGTGATGCACAGTGCATACCTTGGTTTTTTATTTATTGGAGTGTGATTATTCTAATTCTACAACTGTGGTCACAGTGTGGTCTATGCTAACCTACCTATGGTGTATAAATATACCTAGTTGGATGAATCTTATTGTAGAAGCTGGCCCAGTGGCTTACGCACTGACCAGGAGTTTTATGCCTCACTCATCGTGGGTTTTAACTCCACCCGTTCAGTGGTTTGTTTGTAACTGTGTTATTACAATTTCATGATTCCTGCTCAAAAGCCTTAACTTAGATCATACAGGAGGCCCTCCACATTCGCGAGGGTTAGGAGATCAAGAACCTTGCGAATGTTGAAAATTCGCGAATGTTTGGTGCGCAAATATATTGTAGGGAAATATAATATTAGCATTTACTTAGCCTAACAATACTGCTTCCTTAACCTATTAAACCATGAACAATCATTAAACACATGAAAACATCGTGGAAATAAATGGTATAAAATACCAACACAATGGAAATATAAACACATAAGCAGTATAATGTGATCCTTTATTGACAATATTTAGCCCACACAGTGGGCTTTATCAAGTCACAAACAGATCTACCTGGGTGAAAGGTACGTGAGTATATATAGGATGGAGTCAGGTGGAGAGTGCTGGGTCAGGTGGAGAATGTTGCATGTGACAATCTTCCGAGTAGGGTGAGAGTCTAGGACCTTGGGTAGCTTTAAAATGATGTTGGATAAGTATATGAGTAGACCTTCTGCAGTGTTCCTCCATTCTTATGTTCTTATGTGGGACAGCGATGAAGAAGTTTCTTGGCAAGGGGTTCAGCTATGTTATAGAAGCCGTTGTTCTGGTTGAAGTTGTTGGATATACAGATAAGTGATGATTCCAAGATTCTTCGGTATTGAGTGTTGTCTTCTCTGGCGATAAGTCTTGCGTTTCTGTAGTTGATTAAATGGTTGTCTGAATTTCGGTGTTGAACACAGGCATTCCTTGGATCGTCAGATCTGCCTGCGTACTGGTGTTCTGAAATACATGTTTGACGGTCTCTGGATGTTTCGCCCACGTATAATTTGCTGCAGTCATTACAAGGGATTATGTATATCCCCTGCAGAGGATTGAAGCTTGTCCTGTCTATTACTGGTAATGTCCTTGATGGTGGTGGATGTGGAGGTAGATACTTGGAATGAGGTCTTGGAAAAGATGGAAATATAAACACATAAGCAGTATAATGTGATCCTTTATTGACAACGTTTCGCCCACACAGTGGGCTTTATCAAGTCACAAACAGATCTCCCTGGGTGAAAGGAACAAGAGTATATATAGGATGGAGTCAGGTGGGAAATGCTGGGTCCATACTATATATACTCTTATTCCTTTCACCCAAGTAGATCTGTTTGTGACTTGATAAAGCCCACTGTGTGGGCGAAACGTTTTCAATAAAGTATCACATTATACTGCTTATGTGTTTATATTTCCATTGTGTCGGTATTTTATACCATTTATTTCCATCTTGGAAAAGATGTTGGAAACGTGTTTGGCAATGGAGTTGGTGGGGAGGACTATGTATCTCTTCTCGACAGTGTCTTCTCTGGGTGTATTAAAGATGTTTAAAGCCCATCGTCTGCAGTCTCCAATGAAATGACGAGGATAGTGAAGTTTAGAAAATACTTGCTCAATAAGAGAGCACTCTTCCTCAAGGAACTCACTGCTGCAGATTCTGAGTGCTCACAGGAAAAAGCCTATAATTACACCACGTTTAGTTTTGGTGAGAGTAGAAGTGGAGAAGATCGTGTTGGTTGGTAGGTTTTCGATAGACTTTAAAACGAAGTTCATGGTCAGCTTTGCAGAGAGAACATCAAGGAAAGGAAGAGTGTTGTCGACTTCTTCTTCTGGCCTGCTATATCCATTTTGATTATGTTCTTTTAAATTTTGGGCGAGCGGAAGCCAGTCCCCTCCTTCGTGCCCGTCAGTATTGTCGTGTTGAGACGACACGTGGTAGGCGGCCAAGCAGATGTAGACAGCCTATACGTACTCAGTTCCTTTCATATTTCGCGGCACTCCAGTGCTGCCCTCTGTAGGCCTACCCATGTCAGTCTGCGCTACCATGTTTCTGTCTAAACTCACGCAGCAGACCTCCTGGGATCAAGTACTCCCGCACCGCAAGGGTTCTGGCTTTCGGTCCCCTCACACACTCAGCCTGTGTAAACCTACACCATTCGAACAATAAATTCAGGTCTAGTCAACGGTCATATCTCTTCATCTACGCTACCATCTACTGCACTAAACCTGCATTCAGTAAGCTAAAACTACAACTACATACATGTATACTTATCCAACCTCTTTTTAAAGCTACCCAAGGTCCTAGACTATCACCCTACTTGGAAGATTGTCACATGCAGCATTCTCCACCTGACTCCATCCTATATATACTCACATACTTTTCACCCAGGTAGATCTGTTTGTGACTTGATAAAGCCCATTGTGTGGGCGAAACATTGTCAATAAAGGATCACATTATACTGCTTATGTTTTTATATTTCCATGAAAACATCGTAAAATATATTGTATATACATGTTATGGTTTAATAACAAATAATGAACAAACAAAACACTCACCACTCGTAAGGTTAGGCAGACGAAGTCTGATGACTTGTGATGATGATGATAGTTAGCCATGAAGTTACTGATGACAGTTGAATGGAGGTGATTATATGAAGTGTAACTGCATGGCATCAGTCTAGTATGTGAATTCTAACTCTTTACTGCCAGCATCAATCACTGCCGATAATAGGCGGTTGGCATTCGCAAATGTTCGAAGCTCACAAAAGTGGAACTCGCGAATGTGGAGGGCCTCCTGTATAGTTCCATAAAATTATCAACTTGGCATCTTAGTACTCTTTCAAAGATTTTTGTTACTGGTCTATAATTTTTGGCCACTGGTCTAAATCCTCCTTTGTGAAGAAAGGATATACAGTAGAGCCACACTTATACGGCAGGTTAGGTTCCTTTTTTTCCACTTATAAATGCATATAAATGCTAGATAACATATTTACGCTAATATATATTAAGTTAGCAATAGAACTAGGTACAGTGGACCCCAGTTTTCGTACAGTCCGAATATCGTACAATTCGGATTTAGAACACTTTTTTGGGCGAAATTTTGGTCCAGATTTCGTACCTCCATCCGGAAATGGTACGTATCAGACACGTCCACCCGCCCCCTGGGACGCCGCCACTCTCATGCGTACGTGTCTCAGTCTGGCTCTGTAACTGGTTGAGTAAGCATTCATCCGAAACATTTCACAATTTTTGTGCTTGTTTATTGATTGCGACTGCGAAATAAGCCATCATGGCCCCAAAGAAAGTTCCTAGTGCCAGCTCTTTGGTATAGAAAGTAGAAATCAAGGAAGCTAAAGTTGCAAAAGAGGTAAATATGCTAACAAAACAGAGATCACAAACAACTGAAGATGTGGAGAAGTAGTTGTTGGTGTGGATCAACGAAAAACAGCGGGAGATAGTGTTGTGAAGTCGATCATTTGCGAAAAGGCAAGGCAGTTGCATGCAGATCTCGCAAAGAAAATGCCTGGAACGAGTACTGCTGTTTGTGAATTTAAGGCCAGCAAAGGGTGTAAAAGACAAAGAAGGAAAGTAACCCCAGAGAGGGCTTTGATACCTGAAGTCCTTATGGAGGGGGATTCCCCTTCCAAACAATAACCTCAACTCCCTCTCCCCTCCTCGCCGTCTTCAATACGCCAACAAGAGTATTCAATAAAGATATGTAATGTTCATTTATCATTAAAATTAGTGCTTTATATTTATTTCTCATTGTTTTCTGTATGTAAAACTATAGTTGTTCTTTAAAAAATATATTTTTTTGTTAATATTTTTGGGTGTCTGGAACTAATTAATTGTATTTACATTATTTCTTATGGGAAATATTACTTCAGTTTTCGTACTTTTCGGATTTAGAACAACCTTCTGGAACGGATTAAGTACGAAATCCAGGGGTCACTGCATTAAAAATCAACAAAAAAGTAAAATATACATATAGTACACTCATTACTTACCTTAAAATATTTGTAGTCTTAATGTAGGGTGAGTGGTGAGTAGTATTTATTTGTAGGAAGTCAGGTGTGGAGAGGTATGGTAGCCAGCCAGGCCACCCCACCCCATCCACTCATAATAAACTAGTACGACATTTAAAGCATCCCAGAGCAATAAAATGAATACAGTGGACCCCCGAGTTTCGTAAAAACTTCACTCCTGAAGTCTGCTCAAGCGCTATTACCGAACGAATTTACTCCCTTAAGGAAAAATGTCACATAGGTTAGTCTATTTCAGACCCCCAAAAATACACTTCCACAAGCACTTACAATATTATACTTACATAATTGTACGATTTCCGGGGTGTACGAAACTCGGGGGTCCACTGTATACAGTTCACTCATTACTTATCTTAAAATATTTGTAGTCTTAATGTAGGGTTAGAGGTAAGTAAACGAGATGAAACAAATAAACGAGAGAGAGAGATGAATAAATGAGAGGCCAGAAACTCGGAGTAAATAAACAACAGACGAACACGTCTGGTTTTGGTTCATAGTAAGTAAGTTTATTCAGGTATACACAAATACAGTTACATAGATTATTACAGTGGACCCTCAGTTTTCATGTTTAATCCATTCCAGAGGGATCGGCTAAAACTGAAATCGGCGGAAAAACTGAAACCATTTTCCCCATAAGAAATAATGTAAATTCAATTAATTTGTTTCAGACACCAAGGAGTATTAACAAAAAAATCATTTTTTAGAGATTAAATATATATTTACATACAGAAAAGAATGACAAATAAATGTAAAGCACTAATAACATGTATAAATGAACATTTAACATCACACTTACCTTTATTGGCAACTCTTGTTGGTGTATGGAAGATGGAGAGGAGGAGAGAGGGAGGCAAGTTTATTGTTTGGAGGCAGGACAAAATGCTTCAATTTGACACTAATATCAGCTCTACGGCTTATTTATCTATCACAATTCATCTAATATGACATAATAAACAATATTAATAACATAGAAACATGATATATACTCTAGAATGAATAAAATATGTCATTACGAATGTGAGGACTGGTGATAGTGTCAAGGCACTAGTAATAGTACTGTCACTCCTGTCTGGAACTCAGTCCCTGCAATATCTTGCATGCAAGATAGCGTTCAGATGCCTAGGGTGCCGGAGGTATCCCGGACCGCCTTGAGTACTGAGTCTATCCTTGCAATGTTGCTAGTTCAAGTAGTAGTTCCTCTCCAGGGGACACTTTGTTGAAGAAAGACTATTTGAATGAGTTATAGCATCTCTCGCTGATGCAAAAGCAATTGCAGAAAGCCGTTTCTGTTGCTAGTGTATTCACTAGAGTGCCAGTTGTTGTCCCACGTGTTCCAGATAGTGTTCCTTCCAGTTGACAGTAAGCTTTTGCAGAGTAAAGTGTAGTGTGTCGAGTAATTATTGCCTGCAGTAAGAGATGGTGAGAGCCGTTCTCCTTTGCTCATACTTTGTGTCATTGAGCTAACTATTTCAACCGGGGAGAGATCCATCCACTCTACCGAGTCTGTTTATTCCTTCAGTAGGAAAGTGATTATAAGTTAATCAAAACCGAGTTGTTCATTCCTCCAGTAGGAAAGTGATCATAAGTTGTGAGCTAAAGATAGAAAATCAGAAAATCCAGACTAGAACTGACATTATTGACTGTGTGTTTGTTATCAGATTTCTAGTATCTAGTAAGATTTTTGTGTGTTCAAGTTCTCTCCGAGTTCTGAGTTTTAACAGTATAACCCGTGTGCGCCGAGTTTATCTTTCCTGTTAAAACTTCTTCCCTGTAAATATTTATTCTTCCTCAGAAGCCGTAGAGTGCATGAATACAGATTGATCGATCAAATTTGCAAATTGTAATTGTAATATATATAATCCATTATATCTAGATCCTTTTATAATTCTCTTAAGTACCATTAACTCAAGAAGTGCGAGAGTAAGATTAATCTTGATTAGTTCCAAGTTATATGTGTTTGCTATTGTATAGATTCACCCAGTACCACCTGTCTGTTCAGCCTATAGAGTTGTATAGTATGCCGAGACGTCATACAATAACATGGCCGAGCTGTCGTGTCAGTATTATATATACACTTGTGTAGTGTATCAGCGTTCATCCTAGCTATACAGCTGGTCCCTTTGCGTGTGACGTCACGATACCCGCTGACGTCAGAGGCTCAGCGCATGTGCATAGCCACGCATAGGCGTACCCTCTCACAAGTGATAGACCTACAAGCTGGACGGACGGTGGCTGGGCTCTCTCCTGACGTACTGTAAATATACCGTAACCATCCTACAAGGAGTGTCTTTGACAACCTATATATCTCTCCCAAGACCCACACGACATTCAAGAGTAAACAAATCACGCCACGCGTCAATACACATCAACTGATGAGTCTAATATTCTTGCACAAGTGCGCTGATATTATTTATACCGTTTTTACAATGATGCAGTATACATAATGGAAAGCAAAAGTAATGTAATAGGGGCCTGGAGACGTGACTAATGAACAGATAAAATGTTATTTTAGTGCCAGGAATGTGTCTTGTTTATTCTGGACCCTATTTTGAAATTGGCATCTTTTGAAATTTGTGTGAAATTGGCAATACATGTATAGCCAATTTCTGACCGCTTTATTGGGTAGTTGAAATCGGTAAATTGGTGGTTTCTTGTACTCAATCGATAGAACAAATGGAATTCTAGAATAATAGCTATGATTTTAGTAGACTGAGACATTGGAATTGGCCGAAAATAGGGCTCAAAGTGGGCGAAATCGCCGATGCGTAAATATCGTCGATACCGCTAACTTTGCGAGAGCATAATTCCGTTAGTTTTTCACCAAATTTCATACTTTTGGTGGCATTGTGATCGGAAAAAGATGTTCTATCATTTCATAAGAAATTTTTTTTTTTTTTTTTCCGAAAATGTTTCAACCCTGAAAAGGAGTCAAGAATCGGGGGTCTCGACCCTTAGTGCTACACTTTATCGCTGGCTGGCGCTATAGCCTTTATCAACTCCACTTTGATACTTTGCTACAATTTCTTTCTTTAACCCTTTCAGGGTCGACAGGCCCTCTCCCAAACTCGTTCTCAGGGTCACAAATTTTTCAGAAAAAAAATTATTTTTTCTTATGAAATGATAGAGAATCCTTTTCCGATCATAATGACACCAAAAGTATGAAATTTGATGAAAAACTAACGGAATTATGCTCTTGCAAAGTTAGTGGTATCTACAATGTTTATGCATCGGCGATTTTGCCCACTTTGAGCTCTATTTTCGGCCAATTCCAATGTTTCAGTCTACCAAAATTTTAGCTATTTCTTCTAGAATTCCATTTGTTCTATCAATTGAGTATGAGAAACCGCCAATTTACCGATTTGAACTACCCAATAAAGTGGTCAGAAATTGACAATTTGGCCAATTTCACAGAAATTTCAAAAGATGCCAATTTCAAAATAGGGTCCAGAATAAACGAGAGACATTCCTGGCACTAAAATAACATTTTATCTGTTCATTAGTCACGTCTCCAGGCTCCTGTTACATTACTTTTGCTTTCCATTTTGAATTTTTATTCTCACAAAAAATAGAAGATTTTCTGTTATGTATATTATTGCATCATTGTAAAACCGGTATAAATAATATCAGCGCACTTGTGCAAGAATATTAGACTCGCCAGTTGATGTGTATTGGACGCATGGTGTGATTTGTTTACTCTTGAACATCAGCAAAAATCGAACATTTTCGCTACTTTGCGCTCAGTTTCAAGGTACTTGTCATCGTGAAGACAATCAAAATTATCTCTATTTCTGTAATATATCTTCCATTCTATCAAATGACACAAAGAAAACGAGAATACAACAATAAATACCATACAAAAATAGACTGCAAAGTCGATGTTTTAAACCAAAAACACGGTCAGTTTTTTTTCCTCATTGCGCACTGCGTGGTGCAGGATTTTTTTCATACTGACCGCACAGACCCATTCTCTCACATCTAGGCATACCAGCCTGTTTCCGCTTGATTTGAGGGCGCTAGAATTTAGGCGTACTAGTACGTCAAAAACCCTGGTGCGTAAGCTGTACTAGTATGGCCGAAACCCTGAAAGGGTTAATTCTATGGTGTTCCTCACTTTCTTTACCAAAGGACTGGCACTAGGAGCTTTCTTTGGGCCCATGGTGGCTTATTTAGCAGTCACACACAATAATCAAGGGCCAAAAACAATGGATTGTTAAGAAATGTTTTGTATGAACTCAACCAGAAACAATGCTACACTGCCTGAGAATGTGTGTGGGAGGCAGGCTTGCGGGATTTGTATGCGCACTGGGCACTGGACAGGTTCCGTACCATCGACGAAAACGGAGCCAATCGGCGAAAATGGAGCCAATAATTCCACAAAAAAAAGTGCATGAAAAATGAAATCGGCGAAAATGGAGATACACGAAAACCAAGGGTCCACTGTATTACAATAAAAAAAGCACTAAACCTACAAGGGTCATACAGCGCAGCATAGATTATTATACATAGCAGCATATGTGTAGAGAACCTAGGATAACCCAAAAAAAAAAAATCAGACAAAGTGACTTATTTACACTGGACTGGAATATAAGTCACTGACTTTTTTGGGCTATCCTGGGTTCTCTACACATATGCTGCTATGTAGTATAATAATCTATGTAACTATTTGTGTATACCTGAATAAACTTACTTCCTTACTATGAACCAAAACCAGATGTGTTCGTCTGTTTATATACTCCACATCTCTGGCCTCTCTCATTTACTCATATTCATATTCTCATTCTCTCTCATTCTCATTCTCTCTCATTCTCTCTCTCTCATTCTCTCTCATTCTCTCTCTCTCATTCTCTCTCTCATTCTCTCTCTCTCATTCTCTCTCTCTCTCTCTCTCATTCTCTCTCTCATTCTCTCTCTCTCATTCTCTCTCTCTCATTCTCTCTCTCATTCTCTCTCTCTCATTCTCTCTCTCTCATTCTCTCTCTCTCATTCTCTCTCTCTCATTCTCTCTCTCTCATTCTCTCTCTCATTCTCTCTCTCATCTCTCTCTTATTTGTTTATTCGTTTTATCTCGTTTACTCACCTCTCACCCTACATGCACCCTCTGACTGTTTCTGTTGTATATATGTCTTACGAGCCAATGTTTTTGACGTATTATTACGCCAAAATTCTAGCAGTTTCAAATCAAGCAGGAGAAAGCTGGTAGGCCCACATGTGAGAGAATGGGTCTGTGTGCGCAGTATAAAAAAAATACTGCAGCATGCAGTCCATAATGAGAAAAAAACTGTTTTTGGATTAAAACGCCGACTTTGAGGTGTATTTTCGTATGGTACTTATGGTTGTATTCCCGTTTTCTTGGTCTCATTTGATAGAATGGAAGACATATTACAGAAATAGAGATGATTTTGATTGGTTTCACGATGAAAAGGACCTTGAGCTCAAAGTAGAGGAAATGTTCGATTTTTCCCGATGTTCAAGAGTAAATAAATGACATTGTCCAACAAGTGTCCAACTAGCCATTCTAATATGCAGTCATGAATGGGTTGACATTATTTATATAATTATAAAAATAATGCAGTAGTCTGCATAACAGTAAATCTTCTATTTTTTGTGAATTAAAATTAAAAATAGAAAGCAAGAGTAATATAAGAGGGGCCTGGAGATGTGACTGATGAACAGAGAAAATGTTATTTTAGTGCCAGGAATATCTGCATTGTTCATTTTGAACCCTATTTGAAATTGGCATCTTTTTTAATTTGCGTGAAATTGGCCAAGTTGCCAATTTCTGACCACTTTATTGGGTAGTTGAAATCAGTAAATGGGCGGTTTCTTGTACTCAATCAATAGAACAAATGGAGTTCTAAAGAAATAGCTATGAGTTTGGTCGACTGGAACAATGGAATTGGCCAAAAATAGGGCTCAAAGTGGGCGAAATCGTCAATGCGTAAATATCACCGAGATCACTAACTTCGCGAGAGCGTAATTCCATAAGTTTTCCCATCAAATTTCGTACTTTTGGTGTCATTACCATCGGGAAAAGATTCTCTATCATTTTATAAGGAAATTTTTTTTTTTCGAATATTTTGCGACACAGACACACACTTTAGGATTGGGGGTCGGAACAGTCAAAGGGTTAAGACTACAAATATTTTAAGGTAAGTAATGAGTGAACTGTATATGCATTTTATCACTCTGGGATGCTTTAAATGTCGTAGTTAATTATGAGTGGATGGGTGGGGTGGCCTGGCTGGCTACCACACCTCCCCACACCTGACTTCCTACGTTCCTGACTTCCACGTTTGTATTATAAGTACCATAATACAAACACTTTACATTATGTACAAGTTGTCTCCAGTAGAATAAATAAAGAGCAACACTCCCATTCTCATGAAAACATCATTTTTAGATGAAATGATGCTCTGAGTGAAGGCATACGAAAGGAATCATTTTCTACAGTTACCCCCAGTAATATTATTGTGTACACATTTTCCTTGGTGTTGAACTAGAATGATTATTATTGCATATTATTATCATTATTATTATGGCATGAAGACTAATAAGACACTCTTAGTGATTTTAATGTGTACCTGCATGCCAGCACAATAAGTTTATTTAGATACAGATACACACAAGTATAATTATCAGAGTATACAGGTGGCCCTCCACATTTGCGAGGGTTAGGGGATGAAGAACCTCGCGAATGTTGAAAATTCATGAATGTTTGGTGCGCAAATATATTGTAGGGAAATATAATATAATAGCATTTACTTAGCCTAACAATACTGCTTCCTTAACCTATTGAACCATGAACAATCATAAAACACATGAAAACATCATAAAATATTGTATATACATGTCATGGTTTAATAGCAAATAATGAACAAACAAAACACTCACCACTCATAAGGTTAGGCAGATGAACTCTGATGACTTGTGATGATCATGACAATGACGATGATGATGGTGATGATAATTAGCCATGCAGTTACTGATGACAGTTGAATGGAGGTGATTATATGGAATACAACTGCATGGCATGATGAGTCTAGTGTGTGGATTCTAACTTTACTGGCAGCGTCACTGCCGATAATAGGCAGCTGGGCATTCGCGAATGTTCGAAGCTCGCGAAAGTGGAACTCGCGAATGTGGAGGGCCACCTGTATATAAAACATGAAATAACTTTAAAACACTTGAAATTCTGGAAAGTTTTCAGACATAATGGACAGACGTCGTGCTCACAGAGCTCATGGAGAATGTAAACAAACTGGGTGGGGCACAGTGACCATATTAGAAAGACAGGTGGGGGGAGCCATATAGTGAAGTCTGGTCATAATTTTAAATGTCCGTATTAGTGGAACACCATAAAGCGGGGCCCTACTGTAAGTAGAGTATACCTGGAGTGGGTTCCAGGGGTCAACACCCCCACGGCCCGGACCATGACCAGGCCTTTTACAGGCACTTTTATAGGTCTTCAAGATTTTCCCCTGTATCTAAATTCCTCCTCCAAAGACCACTGAGTATTCATGCTAGTGGTGTATTGTATTCCTTTATAAATGCTGCATTCAAAAAATCAAGCCCGGGTGATGCATGAATGGGTACATCTCTCGCTTTTTCAAAGTGCTAATATCGGAAACAGTAATTGTAAAAGTGTACTAAATTAATGAAAAAATTATCTGGGTCTTCAACTTATTTACTCTAACATCTATATACAGTGGTACCCTGAGTTTCATACAGCTCCCAACTCGAACAATTATGTAAGTGTATTTTTGAGGGTCTGAAACGGACTAATCTAATTTACATAATTCCTTATGGGAACAAATTCGTTCGGTAACGGCACTTGAACAGCCTTCTGGAACGAATTATGGCCGAAACTCGGGGTACCACTGTAAACTATATTTGGGGATTCTGACTTCACTGTCCAAAGTATCTCTAATGTGGGCTTCTGTGAAAGCTCCAAACATCACAGTAGTTTATGTGAGGCAGCAATTTATGAAAGGAGCTTTATTCTTATGCTTATTTTTTGGCATTATGTATGGCAAAAGAAAAGAAGATAATCTATTTTGATTACTATGAGCTGATGATTTTGTTGGCAAATTTCAATTTAAGAAATTTCAGGAGGAAGTTTGAATAAACAATCACACAAACGAACTAAGACTTGGATATATTTGCCTTTAGCCAGCAAACAGTGGGACTGACCAGACTAGAAAATACCCTAGACCTTTCATTCACAAATGAAGATCTGGTACAAAACACAACTGTGTTGAATACAGTAAATGTGGATCACAACCTAACTGAAGATGAGACTACACACATTGAACTTGAGCAGTAAAACAGTCATGAGGTGCGCTATAAGTGCTCTCCAAGCAGTTATAGCGCTCCCTATACAGACAAAGGCTATGAATTGCTGAACTTCTCAAAGGTCTCACACTTTCTCAAGAGCTAAAAGAAAAATAAGATGAGTTAGGGAGATAGAAAACATTAAGATAAGACTGAATGCATCATACAGAGTCCAGGTAGACAGAGCGCAAAATACCATTATGAAACTGAAAGATCTAAAAAAAAAAAAAAACTAATTAGTGAAATCTTAAAAAAAAAATCCACATCAAGTATTTGTCCTTTACTTTTAAGGAGCTGAAACACATTGATAACAACAAAGAAATGAGCAAAATATAGAAGTCATAATGACTGTTCAAGTGTCACAGTAAGCCACAGAAAAGAATGAGATGTTCAATTAAGACAAATTTCAGTTACTGTACTCTACTATGGGAAAACTGAATAATGGAAACTTGGAACAGGGGTTAAAACAAACTCAAACCACTCAACAAAGCAGAAGAGGAATGTGAAGAATTTAGTAATGATGATGATACCATCAAGGATCAAAGCAGTGTTGTTATCAAGAATACAAGAAAACTGATAAGCCTTCAAGACAAAGTATGTCAAGCCAATGATGATACTTTTCAAGTTATTTGTTGTGTCTGGACTGGAATAATGTTGCACACTAACAGCCTCGTGTAAGGCATGCAAAATCACAAAACTGGAGAATGTGTGGAAAACCTTCATTGTGTGTATAAATTTAGCAAAGCACCTAAATTTTTAGAAATGTCTGAACATTCTTGTTGCAACTCAGCAACTAAGTTGCAACTGTACTTCCTGAAACAGGAGAAAAGATACTTCATAATTTACACATGGAAAATTCTGGAGAGACTGATCATAACTTGCATGCTTAAATCACTTCTTGTGAGAGCAAGAAGCTCAGAAAATGTGGCAAAAGATTTTTAATTAAAAGCAAGGGTGCAATGAGCACACTAAAAGGTAATTCAACAAGTTTAATGGGACCAAGACTTTCATACATACAGGTAATTACCAACAGACCTCCTAGATGTCTTCAAGAGGGAACTTTCTAACTTCCTCTAGTTAGTTCCTGATCAACCAGGCTGTGGTGCCTACACTGGACTGGGTGCAACTAGCACCAACAGCCTGGTTGATCAGGCCATCAGCTGGTCTATGACTGGATTGTTTATCCTGTGTCTTTTCTTAGGGTTCTGGTATTTCATTTTCTTATGGGACTGTCTTCTTTATTTTGTCTTTTATATCAGTACAGTGGACCCCCGAGTTTCGTAAACCCCGGAAATCGTACATTTATGTAAGTATAATATTGTAAGTGCTTGTGGAAAAGTATTTTTGGGGGTCTGAAATAGACTAACCTACGTGACATTTTTTCTTAAGGGGGTAAATTCGTTCAGTAATGGCACTTGAGCAGACTTCAGGAGTGAAGTTTTTACGAAACTCGGGGGTCCACTGTACAGTGAGCCCCCGGTTCTCGTCGGCAATCCGTCACAGAGGGCCCGTCGACCACCGGTTTGGTCGAACTCCGATTCTATTTTCCCCATAAGAAATAATGGAAATAAAATTAATCCGTCCCAGACATCCAAAAGTATTAAAATAAAATATTTTTTAGAACTTTTTGACATTATATTAAACACAATTGTATAAAAAAATTAAGAAATAAATAGTACAATAACATGTCACTTACATTTATTGAAGAGTTGTTGATGTGTGGAAGACGGGAGGAGGGTTGAAGGTGGTACCTGCTAGTGTTTGGAAGGGGAATCCCCTTCCATTAACACTGCAGGTACCAAGTTCTTTTCTGGGGTTACTGGCCTTTTTCTTTGAATGTTACACTCCCTGCATGAATGCTACACTACCTGCATGCCTACTACACTCCCTGCATGTCTACTACCCTCCCTGCATCCTTGCTACACTCCCTGCATCCCTGCTACACTCCCTGCATCCTTGCTACACTCCCTGCATCCCTGCTACACTCCCTGCTCCCTGCATCCCTGCTACACTCCCTGCATCCCTGCTACACTCCCTGCATCCCTGCTACACTCCCTGCATCCCTGCTACACTCCCTGCATCCCTGCTACACTCCCTGCATCCCTGCTACACTCCCTGCATTCTTGCTACACTCCCTGCATCCTTGCTACACTCCCTGCATAAATGCTACACTCCCTGCATGAATGCTTCACTCCCTGCATATTTTTTACCACAGGCTTGGCACTAGGAGCTTTCTTGGGGGCCCATGGTGGCTTATTTAGCAGTTGCAAGCACTAAAAACACTGGAATAATGACAATATATATGGTATGAATGCGTGGGTGGTGCGTGGGTAGTGTTCGCTCGCTTGTAAACAATAACACACTGAGTGCCTGGGCGCCCAGCTGGGCCACGGCCACTCGCGTACACGTTCGGGACGGATAGCCGACTCGCCGAACTCCGACTCGACTTTTTTTTCCTTAATGAATTTAATTATTGGCAAGTTTTCAGAATTATTTTTGCAGAGTAATTTTAGCAGCACATTTACTCAAGTTAATCCATATTTATTTATGTCTTACATACTAGATGGAAATCTTCAGCCCAGAGTCCACTGTTGTTAGCTGCATGAAATTCTCCCTGCTTATTTGATATGTTATGTCTCTTTGTTATTCTTCAAAATTCTGTCACTCCACATTTTGTTATAATGACTGGTCAGGAATTTGCTAATAAAAGACAAACTGTTTGTTAGTTTACAGTTTTATGCTTTCTGGTGTTTTATCCACTTTTCTCAATAGGCTTTTCCCATACTTTTACTGTGGTCATGAATGAGACGAGCCAATGATTCAGTGTCCACTCCTGACTTTTGAATATTGGCACAATGTGTGCCATTTTTCATTTGTCCACTAGCTAACTTTCTTGTGGTGAAACCCCACAGATACATGTCAAAGTTTTTATGAAGAAATGTAATAGTGTGTTCAAGTTTTCACAGGATGACCTTGTTGAAAGAAGTTTTTCAGGTGCAGTATATAAAGGCATGGAGAACACACTCCAGTAGGCCTACTTAATTTCAGGATTGCCAGTGCCAATGGGTGTCTGGTGGAACTTTGCAAGTGCAGGCAAGGATTTCCACATGGGGGAAGGGGAATGGGCAAGGAAACACACAAGTCATCAATATGGTTGCTTTTCCTTGATACACATGTCATCCAAGAAGGGAGAGGATAACTGCCTCCTACTGAGTGAATGAACGTAGTGTTGTGTGCAAACACCTAACACCTATCACCCCATCTGCCCTAGAAATCTGACCACCTTTGATATACCTGTGACTAGTTTCAAGAGTCTTCCTACTCCAGTAGCCCAACCTGGGGTCAGGATTTCTGGTGCTTGCCTGGTTAGGCAGGCTGTCATTGTTGGCAGCCCAGTGGTTCATGTATCTATAACAACCCAATTGATCAGGCACTTGGCAGAAATAGTGATTCAGTTCCCTCTAAGACTTTAACACTTGTTCCTACACTAATTCTGACCTCTGTTAGTAGCATGTTGAATAGCCTTGGCCCACCAATGTTGATATAGTATTCTTGACTTGTGCACATAGTATCCCTGCTTTAATTAGGTTCATTTAGAATTTTCTCAAGTAACAATATTATGTTAATATTTAGGTTTGGGACTAGGCCTACCAATATCTTTTGTGTATGTGTGCATGTGCACATTTTTATTAAAAACATTTCAGTCTTACGACCTTGGTCACTCATCATTTGGCATAACCAAGGTCCCAGGATCAGAACATTTACAATAAACACGTCCTAAGTATTTTTCCATTTGGTACAGTACTTTATAGTAGTCCCAGAAGTTTAAATGCATTATTGGTTTTATGAAAAAATAAATGCTCTATCTATCTGTTTGAGCTTTGATTAGTCTCCTGCCTTGAATGGAACAGTCAACACCAAATAGTACTCTTGGTAATAAAGCACAAGTGATTTGAATAGTGTCACCACTGGCAATATTTCTCATGTTTTGCAAATTCTCCTTACTCATTCCATCATTTTTCTAACATTTATTTTATTGTGTTCTCTAAAGGATAGGTCAGCTGATATTATACCAAAGTCTTTCACATTTCTTTCATTCTATTAGACAAGCCTCCTGTTTTTATATACAGTGCCCCTTTCAAATTCCTCATTTTTTCGTATCTGAGATGAAATTTGTCACCATTAAACAGTGTGGTTTTCTAATGCCTTCTGAAAAACGTTGCTTATATCCTCCTGCAATTTTTCTATCTTCGACTGAGAAGACTTTCAATCTTATTTTCGTATTATTTGTAAATGATACAAAGCTGTGACTACTGTTTTTATCTATATTTGCTATGGGTATAAAAAGCAGTACAAACACCAGGACTGTCCCTTGGGGTACTGAGTTATTTACTTTGCTAAGGATAGATTTTGCTTTGTTTACTACTACTCTTTCTGTTCTGTTCATCAGGAAATTGAACAACCATTTGCCTACTTTTCCAAGTAATACCAGCTGACCTCATAATATGTGCTATCACTCCATAACATTTGTAAGATGCCCTTGTGAAAGCCATGTAACCCAAGTGACATCCTGTGCCTATCTTCACGTAAAAATGGCTCATCATATGGAGCATGCATACGTGGCGTTGAATGTGTAGATATTCTGCATCTGTCAGTTACACTTGGAGCTCCATAACAAAGTATGGGAACTTTAGCTTCACAGCTCTGATCTTCCCCATGCCTGCATTCTTTTCCATTGTCTGAATTTGGCACTTATTCTATTCTGCTGTGCAATGCCTCAAATATAGCATGGGTGGGTGGTTAAGTTCCTCTGCATGAATTGAAACAATTACTTTTCAGTGAAACACTGCCAAATAAATGCTTGCTCTGATATGTCTTTGTATTACCCAAATTCTAGGAAATCAGTTGTAACTCTGCAGTGTAATGAAAAGACCGGTTTTCCATTTAACTACAACTTGTATTATATAAAAAAAAAAGCTGCATGAAACCATATTTCCTTGTGTGGGTCAGCAGAACAATTATACAGCAGCATTATCCCACAGTCTTTTGGGAGTTAAGTTTTGTTACAATACAACCTGGACACATGCACAAATTGCCTTTAAAACTCTGTTTGTAATTTCTTGTGTACTACGTATAGACCTTCTGGTTTGCTTTCTAAATAAAAAGCAACATCTTGACATCTCTGAGGCTTGACAGTTATTACTTGTCCCTATATATGCAGGTTACACTTGTACATCAGTGGTATTTGCACATCAACAGTAAACAAGTCAAAGCACTAAACATTCTGCAAAAAAAAGTCACGACATACTTCTTGCTGAATACTATTTGGTGAGTTTTGTTTGTTACAGTATTAGACAGCATGGTTCAATATACTGTGCAATATAAAAGTGAATTTTCTTTGTTTGCAGTGTGCTAGGTACAGTATGTAAGACAATACAAATGCTTGCCACCACTCTTCATGCTTCATGCACATCAGCACTCACTACACAAAACATTTTCCATGAATGCCTGATATCCGAACCTGAAGGATATCAGAAGGAGGGTTTTGGGTATCAGTGCCCCTGCAACCCAGTCCCAGACCAGGCCTCCCAGTAGAGCAAGGCCTGATCAACCAGTCCCTTATTGCTGGCTCACCGTATTCTAACATATAAACCACAGCCTGGCTGGTCAGGAAATGATTTGAGGAACTTGTCAATTCCTTCTCAAAGATAGTCAGAAGTTTGATGGTAATTCCCACTTATGCATGAAGGGTGTTGAAAAGTCTGGGACTTTTGACACTCATCGAGTTCTCTCTTAGTATACTCATTACACCTTTCTATTTATTGGAGGTATACTCTGCATCATCTGCCAAGTCTCATGTGCTCAAGGAGTGATTTCAGTGCACAGGTTTAGAACCAGTCCCTCCAGGATTTTCCATGTGTAGATAACGATATACTATACCTTTCTCATCTACATTCCATGGAATACAATTGAAAGGACTTCAGGCATTCCCAGTAGTTTAGATGTTAGTGGGAATGCATATGGGCAGTGAAAGTCTCTGCACATTTTCCAGCTGTCTCACCTGCCTTGATGGGGCCTGTTAGTATACAGCAATATTCCAACCTGAAAAGAACAAGCAACTTGTTTTGAATGTTCTAGTTATCCATCCTATTATATTCCTTGCAGCCGCAATAGCAACATTGTTGTGGTCCGTGAATGTTAGATGTTCGGACATCACTCCAGTCTTGCACATGGAACTTAATTTGAGTTTGTCCTGTACTTCATCCTCCATTCTGCCATAGAAGAGCAACTGAAACTTGTACTCAATGAAAATTATATTGTTGTCTGAGGCTCACTGAAAGTCTATTTATATCCCCCTTGAATACTTGCTGTCTTCAACAGACACCACTCTCATAGAGATTCCGGTGTCATCAGCAGAGGATGTTATGGTTCTATGAATTATGTCAGATATAAGGATGAGAAACTGAAGTGGGACAAGTGCTGTGTCCTGAAGAACAGCACTTTTCACAGTGGCAGCCTTTGCCTTCACTCTTTTGGAAAAAATATTTGGTGAATATCAGGTGAATTATGGATTTATTGTGTACAGTAGTTCAATGTAGTGAAGACCCATAATTAACTGTAAAGGATGTGCTCCTGAAGCCCCATGATCAACAGTGAGGGAGAAGATACAAAAATATTGCATGACATAAAACACCATTTATCTTTTTCCAGTGTTCTTATCAACCACGACAACTATGAGCAATGTACAGTATCATCGTTTGTTTGCAAAAGTGCAAGGCCTCAAACCAAAGAAAAACATATTATTTATTAGTAGCCTTCATACAAGGTAAAATTCACATAAAAGACCATTTTGATAATGAAACATGGTACAACCCACAGTATTTAGATATGGCTGGAAAAACAGGCAACAAGGGAAAGGGGTTGACCTGCATGTTAAAGAATCACTCTTATTTAATGAGTTACTGAACACCACTAATGATGTAGTCAAAAGTTTTCTCAGTTGTATTTGTATAAAAGCCACCAGATACAACTTCCCAGCAGTTCTATGACCAGTTATTGAACATTGAGCATTGTCTTGAAAGTCTATCATACCCAGCCTGAACTGTCCTGCTGATTGGTGATTTGAAGTTGAGGCACCTCAAATGGAAGAGTGTAGCAAGGACTGTAAATGCAAAGAGTCCCTGGAGTTAGTTTGGATGAACAGTCTCGCACAACAGAATTATTAAAACCTCTGCAATGAATTCGCTTTAAAGCCACCAACTCAATGAGCCAACTAGACTGGGAAACACCCTAGATGTCATATTTACCATCAATGAAGATCTGGTCAAGGACACAATGATGGCAAAGACTGCAACTTTGAACCACAGCAAATTGAAGTTCAGACCTACATGCACAGTGGCTTGGGACTAAGAAACATGCTCAATCATGAGGGCAAATTCAACAAATTAAATTTCAACAAGATCATCAACTGGGACCAAATAAATCACAACCTTACCGTCGATCTAAGCCATTTCCGTGGGAGGATGATCTCGTTGGCACTGAAGTATGCACCAGACACATACCTCTATGACAGAAGAGAAGATGCAAACTCAAGAGGCAAATCCCCTACAGGCAAAGATGACAGATATCAGATCTCCAAGGAAGCAGACTTTCCGATGCATGAAAAAAAAATTGGCTAGAGAAACAGAGAATATTGAGCACAAACTAGTTACATCATATAATCCAGAAGAGAGAAAGGGAGCAAAAAGCCATAAATAAAATTAGAAGAAATCCCTAATACTTTTCATATGCAAAATCCAGTGCTAAAACCTCATCCAGTACGTATAAGGCCTTCAATTAAAGGGAATAGAACATATGCTGATAACAATAAGGAAACGAGTTAAATACTGAAGTCACAATACAACTCTGTGTTCAGTGACCCATTCTTCAGTCTACAGATTAATGATCCAAATGAATTTTTCATGAGACTCA
This sequence comes from Cherax destructor, assembly GCA_009830355.1. Lineage (NCBI taxonomy): Eukaryota > Metazoa > Arthropoda > Malacostraca > Decapoda > Parastacidae > Cherax > Cherax destructor. Next base: position 40,218 of record WNWK01013441.1, read on the forward strand.
AAACACCACAGATACAGTGGTACCTCGGTTTACGATGTTATCACCTTACGTTATTTTCGGTAACCGATATTTATAACGTAAGAAATTTGTTTGTGGTTTACGATGTTTGCTTCGGTTACCGACATTCGTACCGGACCTGTCTGCTTGGCGCCCAGCTGAGCGCGCACTCCAGGGAGCGTCAGTGCTATTGTTTACAAGCGAGAGCGACCACCCACCCACACCCACGCATTCATACCAGTATATTGTCATTATTCCACTGTTTTTAGTGCTTGCAACTGCTAAATAAGCTACCATGGGTCCAAGGAAAGATCCTAGTGCTAAGCCTGTGGCAAAGAGGAACAGAAATATATGTACGATAGAAGTGAAGAAGGAGATAATAGAAAAATATGAAAGTGGAGTGCGTATCAGTGAGCTGGCCAGGCTGTATGGTAAACCCTATTCTACCATCGCTACCATTGTGGATAAGAAATATTTAAGTAAAATCAAGGAAGCTGTTGTTGCAAAAGGTGCATCTGTGATCACAAAACAGAGACCACAAGTGGTGGAAAATGTGGAAAGGTTGTTGTTGGTGTGGATCAACGAGAAACAGTTAGCAGGAGATACTGTTTCGGAGGGAATAATATGTGAAAAAGCAAGGCAGTTGCATGATGATCTCCTTAAGAAAATGCCTGCAACGAGTGAAGTGAGCGAATTTAAAGCCAGCAGAGGCTGGTTTCAAAATTTAAGAAGCGTACTGGCATACATAGTGTTGTGAGGCATGGTGACGCAGCCAGTTCTGACAAAAGTGCGGCTGAAAAATATGTTCCTGAATTCCAGGAGTACCTAGAGGCTGAACAATTCCTCCCCCAACAAGTGTTTAATTGTGATGAAACAGGCCTGTTTTGGAAGAAAATGCCCAACAGGACCTACATTACTCAGGAGGAAAAGGCACAGCCAGGACATAAGCCTATGAAAGACAGGCTAACGTTGATGCTTTGTGCCAATGCAAGTGGTGATTGCAAAGTGAAGCCTTTACTAGTGTATCTTTTGAAAATCCCGAGTGTTTGGCAGATGCGGTGTCAGCAAGTCTAACTTGTGTGTGATGTGGAAGTCTAACAAAAGGCTTGGGTCACAAAGGACATTTTCTTAGATTGGTTCAATGAAGTGTTTGGCCCCAGTGTGAAGAAATATCTATTGGACAATAATTTGCCACTTAAGTGCCTCCTGATAATGGACAATGCTCCTTGTCATCCTCCAAACTTGGTAGAGAAAATTGTGGAGGAGTTTAAATTCATCAAAGTGAAGTTCTTGCCCCCTAATACCACTCCTCTCCTCCAGCCCATGGACCAGCAGGTCATTTCCAACTTTAAAAACTCTATACCAAAGCAATGTTTCAAAAGTGCTTTGATGTGACCACAGACATGAACATAACCCTAAGAGAATTTTGGAAAAACCATTTCCATATGCTGCATTGTGTACACCTTATAGGTAAGGCTTGGGAGGGAGTGACTACCAGGACTTTGAACTCTGCCTGGAGAAAATTGTGGCCAGACTGTGTCCTAGGGAGGGATTTTGAAGGTTTTGGGGCTGAGCCTCAGAACCCTGAGCCTGAGCCTGAGCCTGAGCCTGTTTTGGAAGAAATTGTGGAATTGGGCAAGTCTTTGGGGTTAGAGGTGAGTGGTGAGGATGTGGAACAGTTGGTGGAGGAGCACAAGGAAGAGCTAACCACTGAAGATCTGCAAGAGCTTCAACAGCAACTGGAACAAGAGAGCAGAGGTCAGGACAATGGTTCAGAGGAGGAGGTGGAGGTGGAACAAAAATGGAAGAATGTGCCTTCTTCAAGGATTAGGAGATCTGTGCCAAATGGAGTGATGTGCAAGCATTTATGGATGAATATCACCTAACCATGCTGTTGCAGGCCGTGCTGGCAACCTGTACAATGACACAGTGGTGTGTCATTTCAGGGATGTGTTAAAGAATCGCCAGACACAGATCTCCCTGGACAAATTTGTTGTTAGAAAGAGGTCTAGTGACTCTCAAGCTGGTCCTAGTGGCATTCAAAGAAAAGGGAAGTAACCCCAGAAAAGAACTTACCACCTGCAGTGTTAATGGAAGGGATTCCCCTTCCAAACACTAGCATACTACTCCACCTTCTCCCTCCTCCCGTCCTCCACACATCAACAACTCTTCAATAAATGTAAGTGACATGTTATTGTACAATATTTGCATGTATATTTATGTATTCTTTATTAAATTGTGTATTATTTAATGTCCAAAAGTTCTAAAAAATATTTTATTTAACTACTTTTGGAAGTCTTGGACGGATTAAATTTGTTTCCATTATTTCTTATGGGGAAAATTGATTCGTTTTACGATTGTTTCGGCTTAAAATATGCCCTCTCTGACGGATTAAAATCGTAAACCGAGGTACCACTGTATCCCCACAATTTCTGAGATAGCTCTATCTGTGCACCTGATGCACTCAAGGCAATGGAGGAGCTCAATGCACAAGAGGCACTCAACACACCGGTACTCAATGCACCACTGGTACTCATTTCACCACTGTAAATTTCACTATTAGGAAATATGGCCTCTCAAGTTTTTTCCCCACAGCTTCATTTATGGAAACAAACCCATCCTTTTTTGTTATATGTAAAACTGGTTTCCCACAATATGAGTTCACATCGCACAGTCTTAGAACTCATCCACCAAATTATACAAAGGCTGAGTATACAGCACATATACTGCAAAATGAAAAAAAGTCATCTACCATTCCATGAATAAACTTACTTACTTAACGTGAAACAAGTAGTGCACTAAGATTATTGTAGGAAAAATAGATTCAAATTATTTAGAAATATTATATACACACCAACTTTTATAACATGTACTGCACTTAGCCACATCAAATTAATCTAGTATTAATTAATCAGTATCAACTGCAAAAGTGAAATGCACTATCTAAATACGTATATGCCAAGTGCCATACACATCAAACTCTTAAAGACTGGTCTATAAGCTCTTTTGAATGGTGTGTTATGGGCAGGGAAGTGAAATCATTCCCATGACAATTGTTCATGTAACATGCCTATTTACTTGTTGCATATCTGTAACCAGTTTCAACTAGAAACAAATAAAGAAACTGTATAGTGTATGCAAGAGGTTAAAGATGTGATATAAGACGAGAAAAAACAGAAAAGAGAATAGTAGCAACTTCTTAGGAGGAAATAAATGAGAAACAAACTGAGTAGACAAGAGGTTCAAGCCTCTACCACTGAATGACCCTCACAGGTTTAGCACCTCAAATATAATAAAAAACTACGTATATGTATATAAAATAACCGAAATACGAAATACTACTACGGATATAATACTGGCTTGGTACACTATGGCACCATGATACTACAGTGTGTGAATGGTTATGAAGGCCTGGGTGTCCTTTACAATAGTTTTAGTCCCTGTTTTCAATACTGTACTACTTTTTCAACCATTTATGGCAATACACACTCACATACACTAATGCACATACAGTGGACCCCCGAGTTTCGACAACCTCAAAACTCGAACAATTATGTAAGTGTATTATTGTGCCGGGTCACCATTTGGAGAAGACCCGGGCCGGATGTACCGGCGAATCTACAAGAAGATGTATTATTGTAAGTGCTTTCGTAAGTGTATTTTTGGGGGTCTGAAATGGACTAACCTACTTTACATTATTCATTAAGGGAGCAAATTCGTTCGGTAATGGCACTTGAACAGCCTTCTGGAACGAATTATGGCCGAAACTCGGGGGTCCACTGTATTGCCTCATTTACTAAATTACCTGCAGTCAAATTCAACAGTTTTGTTATATGACATTCAGACAAGCAATACTTGAAGTTTCGTACTCTCAAGCATTCAAGTGAATTCTCTCATTGCACTCTGCCCATTACCCAAAAGTACTTAAATGAAGTTGAAAAAATTTCACTTTTAAACAATGAATAATGCCACTGACTGCAAACAATGGCAGACATAGTATCTTAAATCACCGTGTGACTTCACATTCCGTCAGTTGCACTCATATCTAGAGTAATAAGAAATTCAGGACTTTTGAAATCTCACACTGGCGCTAGTAATTTTAAAACTTTTAAAAGCCTGAATAATGTGAATTACCACCATGTTTTAGTTCCATCTATAACAGAAGTGTCACTAGCCAGACTTATAGTTCACAAAATTGCCAACATTAATTCCTTCTCAGATGTGGATTCACATGCATGAGATATCACTGTCCTTTTCTTTTTTTCAATCAATAGATATCTGGTTTAAATTAACACTTTGGGCAAATTAAAACAGGCTAAATGTCACTGTATGAATCCAAGGCACATTTTTTTAATTTATTATGTATGGATACAGTTGGCATAAGATTTCAAAGTTAACAGTTTTTCATCACTATTGATAAAAGTATCTTAGATTGCAGATCATATTTATTGTAATAATGGCATGGCCTTATCACAGTTAATGAGTCACTGTCATTCACCACCGCAAAAACATTGTTCTAATTTCAATGTTGTTGATGAAAGGTCTGTCCCGCACACGAAAAACGCACAACACTTATTATATATATTTTATCAACTTTTCTTTATTCACCAAAATGTTGCTACACTGAGTATATTTGCAATGTCCAGTTTCCAGCTAGAGTATAAAAGCGGCTTTAATTTCACTTAACGCTCCTGATCTTGCTCAATTTCCGAAACGTGATGAATCGCACCGATAATTACTTGAAAATGAGGTAAATAAGTCGGTAAATACTGTACAGTGATGTGAA
>WNWK01013441.1:50000-55354 GCA_009830355.1 Cherax destructor
ACTGTAGGTAGTTTCTTGTGCTCAATCAATAGAACAGAAGACATACTGGAGTATACCTGGAGAGGGTTTTGGGGATCACTGCCCCCGTGGCCCAGTCTGTGACCAGGCCTCGTGGTTGATCAGGGCCTGATCAACCAGGCTGTTACTGCTGGCCACACGTAAACCAACATACATACAAACCATGGCCCGGCTGATAGGTTACGTAGGTTATACGTTAGATTGTCAGTTGTTATTATTATAGTTCGTCTAGTGAAAGAGCTAAGAATTTGGTCGAATGGAGTAGTGGAATTGACTTAAAATAGAACTCAAAGTGGGTGAAATCACCAATATGTACATTGTGCCCAGACCAATAATTTTGCACTTGTGCAATCCTTAAAGTTTTCCATCAAATTTCATACTTTTGGTATCATTACCTTCAGAAAAAGGTTGTCTACCATTTTTAAAGTGGACACTGGGAGCAATATTAATTTCAAAGTTATGAACAATAAAATAATTAGATCACAAGCAAGTGTGCAATAATTTAAGAGACTATAATAAAAATATGTTTAAACAAATTTATCTGCTGTAGGCATAACTATAAGAAAACCTACATTTCGGAGTGCACAGATAAAGGTGTTTTTATAGTTACACCTAACTAATGTGTTGGATTTATTACTTGGTAAGCTAGTGCTTGCAAATTTCTTGGAAAAATAAAAAAAAGGCAAACAAGAATGACAAAATCCCAAATTAGTATTACAGAATAATTAATATTATTATTTAAACAAATTTTAGTAAATTTAATAAAAATTTACTGTAAAATGGTTCTGTGATGCAAAATGATAATTACAGTATCCTTGGTTATCTTAAAACGATATTCACTTGATATAGAAGTAGGTGCTACAAGTAATGAAAAAATATCAGCTCTACTTTCCATATTTTGCACTATTTACTATCTACAAATATAAGATTATGCATTGTTAAACAAATATATCTGGTATAGTCTATATATGTTCTTGGTATACATAGTTTATACATTAGATTGTCAATTTTCCAGTGCTATGGGGGAGATGTTCACCAAAGTTTCAAAAATTCTGGATAAGTAATAATAGGTGTAGTAGGTTAGTAAAGAGGGGAATGTATGAGAGTATAGTTATACCAACACTCTTATATGGGTGTGAAGCATGGGTGATGAATGTTGCAATGAGGAGAAGGCTGGAGGCAGTGGAGATGTCATGTCTGAGGTCAATGTGTGGTGTGAATATAATGCAGAGAATCGGAGTTTGGAAATTAGGAGGCGGTGTGGGATTACCAAAACTATTACCCAGAGAGCTGAGGAGGGTTGTTGAGGTGGTTCGGACATGTAGAGAATGGAACGAGACAGAATGACTTCGAGTGTATAAATCTGTAGTGGAGGAAGGCGGGGTAGGGGTCGGCCTAGGAAAGGTTGGAGGGAGGGGGTAAAGGAGGTTTTGTGTGCGAGGGGCTTGGACTTCCAGCAAGCATGTGTGAGCGTATTTGATAGGAGTGAATGGAGACAACTGGTTTTTAATACTTGACGTGCTGTTGGAGTGTGAGCAAAGTAACATTTATGAAGGGATTCAGGGAAACCGGCAGGCGGACTTGAGTCCTGGAGATGGGAAGTACAGTGTCTGCACTCTGAAGGAGGGTGTTAATGTTGCAAATTTATAACTGTAGTGTAAAGCACCCCTCTGGTAAGACAGTGATGAGTGAAGGATGATGAAAGTTTTTCTTTTTCGGCCACCCTGCCTTGGTGGAATCGCCGATGTGTTAATAAATATAAAAAAAATAGGTTGGTAGACAGCAACCACCCAGGGAGGTACTACCATCCTACCAAATGAGTGTGAAACATAAGCCTGTAATAGTTTTGCATGATGGTAGGATTGCTGGTCTCTTTTTCTGTCTCATAAACATGCAAGGTTGCAGGTATGTCTTGCTACTTACTTACACTTAGGTAACACTACACATGCATGTACAAGCATATATATACTAACCCCTCTGGGTTTTTCTTCTATTTTTCTTCTTAGTTCTTGTTCTTTTTTATTTCTGCTTATCTCCATGGGGAAGTGGAACAGAATTCTTCCTCCGTAAGCTATGCGTGTCGTAAGAAGCGACTAAATGCCGGGAGCAATGGGCTAGTAACCCCTTCTCCTGTATAAATTACTAAAAACAAGATAAGGAAAAACTTCATAAAATTGGGATGTTTGAATGTGCGTGGATGTAGTGCGGATGATAAGAAAGAGATGATTGTTAATGTTATGAATGAAAAGAAGTTGGATGTCCTAGCCCTAAGCGAAACAAAGTTGAAGGGGGTAGTTTCAGTGGGGAGAAATAAATGGGATTAAGTCAGGAGTATCTGAGAGAGTTAGAGCTAAGGAAGGGGTAGCAATAATGTTGAAGGATCAGTTATGGAGAAAGAAGAGGGAACATAAATGTATAAATTCAAGGATTATGTGGATTAAAATAAGGGTCGGATGTGAAAAGTGGGTCATAATAAGTGCGTATGCACCTGGAGAAGAGAGGAGTATAGAGGAGAGAGAGAGATTTTGGGAGATGTTAAGCGAGTGTGTAGGAACTTTTGAGAAAAGTGAGAGAGTAATCGTGGTAGGGGACCTAAATGCTAAAGTAGGAGAAGCGTTTAGAGAGGGGGTGGTACGTAAGTTTGGGGTACCAGGTGTAAATGATAATGGGGAGCATTTGATTGAACTTTGTATAGAAAGGGGTTTGGTTATAGGTAACACATATTTTCAGAAAAAGAGGATAAATAAGTATAGAAGATATGATGTAGGGCGAAATGACAGTAGTTTGTTGGACTACATATTGGTAGATAAAAGACTGTTGGGTAGACTTCAGGATGTACATGTTTATAGAGGGGCCACAGATATATCAGATCACTTTTTAGTTGTAGCTACAGTGAGAGTAAAAGGTAGATGGGATACAAGGAAAATGGAAAAAGCAAGTAAGAGAAAGTGAAGATTTATAAACTAAAGGAGGAGGCGGTTAGGGTAAGATATAAACAACTGTTGGAGGACAGATGGGCTAGTAGAGTATAGGCAGTGGGGTAGAAGAGGTATGGGGTAAGTTTAAGAATTTAGTGCTAGTGTGTTCAACAGAAGTTTGTGGTTATAGGAAAATGGGTGGGAGGGAAGAAGAGTGATTGGTGGAATGATGATGTAAAGTGAGTAGTAAGAGAGAAAAAGTTAGATAAGAGGTTTTACAAAGTAGAAGTGATGCAAGGAGGGAGGAGTATATGGAGAGAAAAAGAGAGGTTAAGAGAGTGGTAAAGCAGTGTAAAAGAGAGCAAATAAGAGGGTGGGTGAGATGTTATCAACAAATTTTGTTGAAAATAAGAAAAGTTTTGGAGTGAGATTAACAAGTTGAGAAAACCTAGAGAAAGAATGGATTTGTCAGTTAAAAATAGGAGAGGAGAGTTATTAAATGGAGAGTTAGAGGTATCGGGAAGATGGAGGGAATATTTTGAGGAATTGTTAAATGTTGATGAAGATAGGAAGCTGTGATTTGTGTATAGGGCAAGGAGGAATAACATCTTATAGGAGTGAGGAAGAACCAGTTGTTAGTGTGGGGAAGTTCGGAGGCAGTGAGTAGAATGAAAGGGGGTAAAGCAGCTAGGATTGATGGGATAAAGATAGAAATGTTAAAGGCAGGTGGGGATATAGTTTTAGAGTGGTTAGTGTTTTTATTTAATAAATGTATGGAAGAGGGTAAGGTACCTAGGATTGGCAGAGAGCATCAATTCCTTTGTATAAAGGCAAAGGACAAAAGAGTGTAAAAATTATAGGGGAATAAGTCTGTTGAGTATACCTGGTAAAGTGTATGGTAGAGTTAGTATTGAAAGAATTAGGAGTAAGACGGAGAGAAGGATAGCAGATGAACAAGGAGGCTTTAGGAAGGGTAGGAGGTGTAGACCAAGTGTTTGCAGGAACATATAGGTGAACAATATTTAGATAAGGGTAAAGAGGTGTTTGTGGCATTTATGGATTTGGAAAAGGCATATGATAGGGTGGATAGGGGCACTGTGGCAGATGTTGCAAATGTATGGAATAGGAGGTAGGTTATTGAAAGCAGTGAAAAGTTTTTACGAGGATAGCTCGGGTGTTGGCAAGAGGTGTGGGATTAAAAGATAAAGAATCTAACACAAAGTGGGAGTTGTCACAGTTGCTCTTTGCTGATGACACTGTGCTTTTGGGGGATTCTGAAGAGAAGTTCAGAGGTTGGTTGATGAGTTTGGTAGGGTATGAAAAGAAGGAAATTAAAGTGAATATAGGAAAGAGTAAGGTGATGAGGATAACAAAAAAATAGATAACGGAAAATTGGATATCAGACTGGAGGGAGAGTATGGAGGAGGTGAATGTGTTCAGATATATGGGAGTGGATGTGTCAGCAGATGGGTAAATGAAGGATGAGGTGAATCATAGAATTAACGAGGAAAAAGGTGAGTGGTGCACTGAGGAGCTTGTGGAGACATAGAACTTTATCCATGAAAGCAAAGAGGGAATGTATGAGAGTATAGTTATACCAACACTCTTGTATGGGTGCGAGACATGGCTTGTGAATGTTGCAACGAGGAGAAGGCTGGAGGCAGTGGAGATGTCGTGTCTGAGGGCAATGTGTGGTGTGAATATAATGCAGAGAATCCGTAGTTTGAGATTAGGAGGCGGTGTGGGATTACCAAAACTATTATCCAGAGAGCTGAGGAGGGGTTGTTGAGATGGTTTGGACATATAGAGAGGATGGAGCAAAATAGAATGACTTCGAGAGTGTATAAATATGTAGTGGAGGGAAGGTGGGGTAGGGGTCGGCCTAGAAAAGGTTGGAGAAGGGATAAAGGAGGTTTGTGTGCGTGAGCGTGTTAGATGGGAGCAAGTGGAGACAGGTGGTTTAGAACTTGACGTGTGTTGGAGTGTAGGCAAGGTAACATTTATGAAGGGTTTCAGGAAACTGGCAGGTGGACTTGATTCCTGGAGATGGGAAGTACAGTGCGGCACTCTGAAGGAGGGATGTTAATGTTGCAGTTTTGTAGTTGTAGTGTAAGCACGCATCTGGCAAGACAGTGATGGAGTGAATGATGATGAAAGTTTTTCTTTGTCGGGCCACCCTGCCTTGGTGGGAAACGGCCGATGTGTTAATAAAAAAAAAAAATTATTATAGTTCATCTTCTATGTATTCTTTCACAGAATTTTCACCTTACCTTAAATATATAATTTAATTTCATTCAAATTCATTTTTTATAAACGATTTTTCGAAAGAGACAGGTGTAAAAATATGATAAGCACATTTTTAACAAAAATAACAAATGTTAGAAAAATCTACACTTCATAATCGAATTTAAATAAAAA